>CM056049.1:433427050-433685184 GCA_029574335.1 Rana kukunoris
CATTAAACCATTTTGAAGAGAAGCGTGTCCTTAATTTCCAAAATTCAGGGCTCTATTATTGACTTGAATCCATGGTCAGTGTTTTTCATTGTACAAATGCACTAACCAATTGATATAAGCGTTTCATCATCAACCCACATCTATTTAACACAGCTAAAGCGCTCATTCGTATATACCGAAACAATTAAACATTCTCATTAGGGCTCAATGGTTTCAGAAAATTGGCGATTGACCATTTCACACTACTGCCCATATGCGAAGCTCCGCTCCTCTCTCCTACTGGCCCGGAGGAGGAAGCCCAGGCAGTGACGTCAATACCCACAGCTGAGGCTCCCGGAAGCAGGGCCAGATTAAGAACATCATGGGCCTGGTGCTGAGGATTTTGGTGGGGGCTTTTATAAATACTAAATAAATGCGTGAGAATCACAGCGCAGCAATGGAGGGCCCAGTCTGAAAAGGTAAGTGTACCCTAATGTGCTAATTTGCTGTGCATACTTGTACATTGTGGCATAACCTACCCCAGGGCCTCTAAAAAGTAGTAATGTCAGGAAAGTTTACTACCGCTTTAATACCACAGGATCCCAGAAACCTCTCATAGGGCCCACTACTGACCCAATGGCCCTTGGGCAGTGCATAAGTGCATAGATGCCAACATTTAAAAAATATTTTCAGGGACACTTTTTCACAAGTGCTATATTTAGAGTAGCTGAGATCCCCTATGTTCCTCTGTACATCACAGTAGTAATCACAACATTAAATAAGTTCTAGTAACAGAACAAATATGAGAACTGAGATTTCCTTTAGTTGAACTAACAAAAGTGTGTCCATTCTAGAGCTGGTAACATTGAGGGTATTCAGTATCATTTTAAAGAACTGTTTTTGTGGGTAAGCAACATAGGGGAGGAGTACGGATGGAATATAAGTGGGAAGTATGTGCAGGTGAGTGTGGAGGGTCTAACATTAGGCACTATGTACAGGAGAAGAGTGCAATGGGTACGGCAAAAAAAAAATGTACAGGAGAGAAGTGTGGAGGGTATGACAGTGGGCATCATGTACAGGAGAGAAGCATGGAGGGTACGACAGTGGGCAGTATGTACAGGAGAGAAGTGTATGACAGCAGGCACCATGTACAGAAGAGGAGTGTGGAGGGTATGACAGTGGGCACTATGTATAGGAGAGGAGTGTGGATGGTATGATAGTGGGCACTATGTATAGGAGAGGAGTGTGCAGGGTATGACAGTGGGCAGTATGTACAGGAGAGGAGTGTGGACGGTATGATAGTGGGCACTATGTATAGGAGAGGAGTGTGGAGGGTATAACAGTGGGCAGTATGTACAGGAGAGAAGTATATGACAGCAGGTATTATGTACAGGAGAGGAGTGTGAAGGGTATGACAGTGGGCAGTATGTACATGAGGAGTGTGGGGGTATGACAGAGGGTAGTATGTACCAGAGAGAAGTGTGGAGGGTATGATGGGGCAGTATGTACAGGAGAGAAGTGTGGAGGGTATGACAGTGGGCAGTATGTACAAGAGAGGAATGGGGATGGTATGATAGTGCGCACTATGGGCCAGATTCTCATATATTTTCGGCGGCGTAGCGTAAGCCATTTACACTACGCCGCCGCTGCGTACTAGAGCAAGTGCTTTATTGTCAAAGCACTTGCTCCGTAGTTTTCGCTGGCGTCTCGTAAATCGGCAAGCGTAAACCCGCGCAATTCAAATGGGGCGGCTTGTATTTAAATTAAGCGCGCCCCGCGCGTCGAACGAACTGCGAATGCGCCGGCCGGGGAAAAAAGCCCAGTGCGCATGCTCCAGCTCACGTCGGGAAGCGTCGTTGAAACCGACGTCAAAACGACGTGAGCATCATTTACGCAACTCCCTATTCGCGAACGAGTTAGTAAAACGACGTAAGCGACGGAAAAAGCCGACGCTGACCCGACGCCATACTTAACATGGCGTCCGACGGCACCCGACGGCATCCGACGGAACTTCGTAAGGTTACTCCACATAGAAGCTGTGGGTAACCGTACGAGTCCGTAAACGACGTACGCGACCAAAGACGACGGGGGGGGCGGCGTAAAAGCGTTCTGGAATCGCCGTACTAGCCTCATTTGCATATGCAAATAAAAAAAAACAACGTGAAAGGCCACCTAGTGGCCGGAGTTGTCATTACACCTACGATCCAAAAGTGTAATGCTTTTACACTTGTCGATGTAGAAGCGAATCTATGCAAAAGTGATGCTAAGCATCACTCGCATAGATACGAAGGACAAAAAAAAAGGCGATACGACGGGTATCTGAGATACTCCGTCGTAACGCCTCTGAGAATCTGGCCCTATGTATAGGAGAGGAGTGGTGGAGGGTGCGACAGTGGGAAGTATGTACAGAAGAGGAGTCTATGACAGCAGGCACTATGTACAGGAGAGGAGTGTGGAGGGTATGATAGTGGGCACTATGTACAGGAGAGGAGTGTGGAGAGTATGACAGTGGTCACTATGTACAGGTGTGGAGAGTATGACAGTGGGCACTATATATAGGAGAGGGAGTGTGGAGGGTATGACAGTGGGCACAATGTATAGGAGTGGAAGGATGTTGCAGTAGGGACTATGAGTGGTTAAGTGGTTTTTAGAAGGTGACGATCATACATGAATTGAAATTACACCAATTATGCAGAGACCAGCCATAGTCGATCTATGTACGGGCTAGCTGGTTTTACATAAGTCAATCTATTAATCGACTTGAGTACAATGAGCCTGTTTTTTTCAAAAACAATCAGTGCTGCCAGCTATAGATAGCAACACTGATCATTGTACTCACTGGCAGAACACAATAACACTACAGGAGTGATTCCCCCATCTACAGGTCAGCAGGTGAGAGGGTGTGTGGGGACAGAGATACCAGTCAGTGGCTGGGTAGGCACTGGCTAGTATCAGAGCCAGATACACACAGGTTACATACGTTGCGACCGTTAGAGCGAGAGCAATAATTATAGCACTAGACTTCCTCTGTAACTCTAAACATGTAACCCAAAAAAATGTTTAACCACTTGACCACTGGCACTTAAACACCCCTAAATAACCAGACCAATTTTCAGCTTTTGGTGCTCTCACATTTTGAATGACAATAACTCAGTCATACAACACTATATCCATATGAATTTTTTTCCCACAAATAGAGCTTTCTTTTGGTGGTATTTGATCACCTCTGCGATTTTTAACTTTCTCGCTATAAATGAAAGAATAACGTAAATTTTGTAAAAAAATGAATTTTTCTTCATTTCTATTATAACATTTTGCGAAAAAGTAATTTTTCTTCATAAATTTGGCCTAAAATGTATACTGCTACATATCTTTGGTAAAAAAAAAAAAAAATTGTGGATAAAATTTAGGGTGAAAGTTATAGGGTCCTCAAGCTATGGTGCCAATTACTGAAAATGTATCAATTTGATCACATCTGATGTACTGACAGCTTATCTCATTTCTTGAGACCCTAACAAGCCAGTAAAGTACAAATACCCCCCAAATCACCCCTTTTTGGAAAGTAGACATTCCAACGTAGTTAGTAAGAGGCATAGTTAGTTTTTTGAAGTTGTCATTTTTTCCCACAATTCTTTGCAAAATTACGTTTTTTTTAATTTTGATTTTTTTTCACACCAAATTGTCATTATAACAGGGTATTTCTCTCACATGGCATGCACATTCCACAAATGACACCCCAAAATATATTCTGCTGCTCCTCCTGAGTATGGCGATACCACATATGTGAGACTTTTACATAACGCCGCCACATACAGAGGCCCAACACTGAAGTAGCAACTTCAGGCGTTCTAGGAGCATAAATTACACAACTAATCTCCCAACCACCTATTACACTTTTGAAGGCCCTGGAGCACCAGGACAATGGAAACGCCCACAAGTGACCCCATTTTGGAAAGCTAACACCCCAACGTATAATCTATGAGGCATAATAAGTCTTTTTAACGGTTCATTTTTTTCCAGATGTTTTTGGAAAATGTGGAAAAAAAATGAAAACGCATTTTTTTTACACAAAGTTGTCCATTTATAGGAAATTTCCAACACATAGCATGTACATAGCAAAAATTACACCCCAAAATATATTCTGCTGCTCCTCCCGAGTATGGCGATACCACATGTGTGAGACTTTAACATAACCTGGCCACATAGAGAGGCCCAACACTGAAGTAGCAACTTCAGGCATTCTAGGAGCATAAATTACACAACTAATCTCCCAACCACCTATTACACTTTTGAAGGCCCTGGAGCACCAGGACAATGGAACCGCCCACAAAGTGACCCCATTTTGGAAAGCTAACACCCCAACGTATAATCTATGAGGCATAATGAGTCTTTTGAACAGTTAATTTTTTTCCAGATGTTTTTGGAATATGTGGAAAAAAAATGAAAACGCATTTTTTTACACAAAGTTGTCCATTTATAGGATATTTCCAACACATAGCATGTACATGGCAAACAATACACCCCAAAATATATTCTGCTGCTCCTCCCGAGTATGGCGATACCACATGTGTGAGACTTTTACATAACCTGGCCACATAGAGAGGCCCAACACTGAAGTAGCAACTTCAGGCATTCTAGGAGCATAAATTACACAACTAATCTCCCAACCACCTATTACACTTTTGAAGGCCCTGGAGCACCAGGACAATGGAAACGCCCACAAAGTGACCCCATTTTGGAAAGCTAACACCCCAACGTATAATCTATGAGGCATAATGAGTCTTTTGAACAGTTAATTTTTTTCCAGATGTTTTGGAATATGTGGAAAAAAAATGAAAACGCATTTTTTTTACACAAAGTTGTCCATTTATAGGATATTTCCAACACATAGCATGTACATGGCAAACAATACACCCCAAAATATATTCTGCTGCTCCTCCGAGTATGGCGATACCACATGTGTGAGACTTTTACATAACCTGGCCACATAGAGGCCCAACATCCAAGAAGCACCATCAGGTGTTCTAGGGACATAAATTACACATACAATTTCCTTACAATTTTTGAAGGCCCTTCATATTTCTAGCACATAGCATGTACATATCAAGAATTACACCCTAAAATACATTCTGCTGAGTAATGAGTAAAAAAATAAAAAAGATTACCTGTGGTTTTAGTAGTGCAATTTTCCACAGGAGGAGAGCCCTGATCCAGGCAGCAGGCAGGGACGTGGTCAGCGACAGTTTGTCCAGGCAGCAGGCAGGAATATTGTCCATAGTCAGTGCAGGCAGGGATACTGTCCATTTATAGTCCAGGGCCAGTGCAAGTAGAAACATTGCCAGCAGTGCCAAAATATTGGTCCTGGTATTAAGCAGGTACATGGTCCAAGTAGCAGGCCAGGAAAGAATGGGGACAGGGGTAGAGGCTTCTCCCACCCAAATCTCTTTGAAGCCTCCGGCAACCAGACCCTAATCCGGAAATGAGAAAACTAAAAAAAATAGTTTTCTTCATCCAGAAAAACAATTCTGGAGCCCCTCACATATGTGAGACCCCTGTGTTCCCACTAGCATAGCAAGATCAATCCAAGGGGCAGGCAAAAAACGTGGTCAAACAGTCCAGGGTCAGTTTCCAGAGCAGGCAGAGGTAGGTACAGTTAAGCGTTAGGCAAAAGCGTAGTCGTATAACAGGCCAGGGTCAGTTCCAGAGCAGGCAGAGGTAGGTACAGTTAAGCGTTAGGCAAAAGCGTGGTCGTATAACAAGCCAGGGTCGGTTCCAGAGAAGGCAGAGATATGTACAGTACAGTGCAGTGGCATAAGGGGTGTGGAGGAAAATGACAAGAAATGAGAACTACCTAATAATTTTGGTGGGTATGGTAACGGCGGAAACATACACCTATACAGAGGCCTGGTTGGGAGGGACAATCGGGACAATAATACACAGTGTCTTTTCTGACTCCTCCTCTGGCGCACACACGGCATTTCTGTAGCCTCTTTCAGGGAGGGGTTTTCTCAGGAAAGTGGCGCTCGTGGAGTCTGCTCACGGAATCAGAGCGAATATTTTCTGGTGGGTTTTCAGGGTACACAAGGGCGGTGATGACTTATTCTTGGTATTGCAGATAGGATGTGGGGTTTTCTGTTGATTTTTTGTAAATAACATAACTGTTATACATGGCCAAAGTGAAAAGATAAATGGAAACTTTTTTATACCAGTGATGGGATTTTCTTGTGGGAAGGTAGGGTTTCAATCATCTGATCGTTGAAGTCCACTCCCCCCATAAACAAATTGTAATCATATATGCATGTTGGTTTTTGGATTGGGCCTTTTTTTTGGGCAACTTCCACGTAGGTGTCATCGTGGATTGTGGAAAGCATGTGGACATTTCGTTTGTCCCTCCACCTGACAGCCAATAGCTCCTGGTTTCTCAATGATGCCGACTCCCCTCGTTTGAGCTTTTCATTGACCAGTTTTTGAGGAAAGCTCTTTCTATTGGCTCTTACTGTGCCACATGCTGGGGTGTCCCTCAGGTAGAGATTGCGAAACAGGGCATGCTGGTGTAGAAATTGTCCACATAAAGGTGGTATCCTTTCCCAAGTAGTGGATAGATCAGATCCCAGACCACTTTTCCACTTGTTCCGATGTATTCGGGGCATTCGGGAGGATGCAGTTGGGAGTCCTTCCCTTCGTATACCAGGAAGGAGTAGAGGTACCCCGTGACTCGGTCACATAATTTATACATTTTCACCCCATATCGGGCCCTTTGCTGGGGATGAACTGTTTGATGCCCAGCCTGCCGGAGAATTTGACCAGGGACTAATCTATGGAGATATTCTGTTCGGGGATATATAATTGGGGGAATTTTTCAGAGAAATAATTTAGGAGTGGCCGAATTTTAAACAGTTTGTCAAAAGCTGGGTCATTACGGGGAGGGCACTGGGTGTTGTCATTAAAGTGGAGGAACCGTAAAATCATGAAGTATCGGGATCTGGGCATACGGGATGAGAAGACTGGCATGTGATGGATGGCTTTGGTAGACCAATAGGAGTATGATTGTTTTTTTTTTGAGAGACCCATATTCAGAGTTAGGCCCAAGAAAATTTGGAATTCCTCTACGGTGAGTTCTCTCCACATAAAGGGGCGGGCATAGCTGGAACCAGGGTTGCTTTCAATGAACTGCTGTGCGTAGAGGTTGCACTGGGCCACAATAGATGATAAAAATTCTTCGGTGAAAAATAAATGAAAAAAATCGAGAGCGGAAAATTTTTCGGTGTTCACCTGGACACCTGGCTGGGCGGTGAAAGGGGGATATTTGCTAATCCAGAATTAGGGGGAAGCCACAGGGGGTTTTGAAGGCCATAGGGAAGGCTGGCATGGCCCCGATCCCTTTGGGGCTGAGATGACATCCTACTGGTGCTGGCCTTGGTTGCAGTGGCACTGCTCTTGAGGTGGGCGGCACTGTGCTTGAGGTGGACGGCACTGCTCTTGAGGTGGATGGCACTGTGCTTGAGGTGGACGGTGCTCTGCTGGTAGTAGGCTGCTGGCTTTTTTTAACGGGCACACATTCCTCTTTTCCGATTCTGTATCAGAACCACTGCTTATAACAGGTTCATAGTCTGAACCGGACTCAGAGAGCTCCCCGCTGCTCTCATCAGTCATGCATAGGCGTTGGTAGGCCTCCCCGGTAGAAAAAAAACTTTTTGCCATACTGGTGGCAGGTGGCACTGATGGGCACAGGTGGCACTGTAGTGGCACTGGTGTGGTTCTGCTTGTACTGGTGTGGCACTGGTGGGCACAGACGGCACTGATGGGCACAGGCGGCACTGATGGGCACAGGCGGCACTGATGTGGCACTGATGGGGCACAGGCGGCACTGATGGGGCTCTGGTGGCACTGATTATCACACAGGTGGCACTGGCGGGCACAGGCGGCACTGATGTAGCACTGATGGGCACAGGTGGCACTGGTATGCACAGGCTGTAGTGGCACTGGTGTGGCTCTGGTAGCACTAATTAGCGCACAGGCGTCACTCATGGGCACAGGCGGCTCTCGTGGGCACAGGCGGCTCTCGTGGGCACAGGCGGCTCTCGTGGGCACTGATTTGGCGCAGGTGGCACTAGTGGGGGCAGGTGGCACTGATGAGCACAGGTGTGGCACTGATGAGCACAGGTGTGGACTGTAGTGGCACTGAGGTGGTACAGGTGGCACAGAGGTGGTACAGGTGGCACAGAGGTGGTACAGGTGGCACAGATGGCACTTTGGGGCACAGGTGTGGCACTTTGAGGCACAGATGTGGCACTTTAGGGAACAGATGTGGCACTTTAGGGAATAGTTGTGGCACTTTGGGCACTTTTGGGCAAAGATGTGGCACTTTGGGGGACTTTGGGCACAGATGTGGCACTGCTGGGCACTGCACAATTGCTAACACTCACTTTTGGGGTCACAAATCACTTTCCTCTCCTCTCACGCTAGATCGGTGTGAGGAGACTCAGGAGAGGAGAGTGATAAACTGTAAATGACCCTGCTTGTTTACATTTCGGATCGCTCCGTCATTGGACGGAGCGATCACGTGGTAAACGGCCGCTGTCATTGGCCGTTTACCGAGATCCGTGTTGCTACGGGTCCCGTGGACCCGGCGCGCACGGAAGTCCCCGCGTGTGTGCGCCAGGAGCGCACGCAGGAACGATTCTCTAGGAGGCCGTTAATTAACGGCTACTTAGGCCTCGTACACACAATCGGACATATCCGATGAAAACGGTCCGCGGACCATTTCCATCGGATATGTTCGATCTGGAGTTTGATCCGATGGCGTGTACACACCATCGGATCAAATTCTCCGCCGACGGACGGCGCAGTGACGTGTCGGTGACGCGACGGTGACGTTGACGCCGCCACGTCACCGCTACGTCATGCACCAGGAAGTAAACACTTCCGCGCGCATGAGTCGGATCCATTCACAGGATACGACGCATGTGTGGGAGGATATGTCCGCTGGTTTACCGTACTAACCAGCGGACCTTTTCTGACGGACAGGTTTGTAGCGGACAAATTTCAAAGCATGCTTTGAAATTTGTCCGATGGACAAATCTGTCCGCTAGCCCATACACACGATCGAAGATGTCTGCTGAAACGGTCCAACGTGTGTACGAGGCCTTAGAGATGAGCAACCGCCCTATAGAGTATAGCCGTACTTTCGGGATAGGGCGGTTGCAAAGTGGTTAAAGCATCGCTTAGGATACCAAAAAAAAAAAAATTGTGCTTAGTAGTTTTTTTAATGTATGAAACAGTTTATTTCCAAAAAATTGCTGCGCAAATACAGTACCGTGCTAGAGCTGCACAATTAATCGTTAAAATTGTGATCTTGATTCAACCCCCCTGACATCTCCAATGCAGAGTTTGCTGATTCTTTCATATAACAAGTGGAGAGACTTTCAGCTGTCAAAAGAAAATATCTGGGCAATCTGCCAAGTTCTTAGCAGGAAACATTGTAACTAACACTTTCTTCTTATATCAAAGGGATAAACTTCTGTGTGTAAAGAAAATATCCGACTGTCTGCCAAGTTTGTAAACAACATGAAACATTGTAACCAACTTCCTTTTTAGATCAAACTTCTGTGTGTAAATGCAAGAAATGTAACCACTTAAAGTCCAACACTTGTTTAACCACTTCAATACTGCTTCACGTCCAAAGACGTGAACAGCGCGGACCTGAGGCGCCGGGGTCACGTCTTTGGACGTGATTTGCTTGTAATTCCCCGCGCGCGCCACAGGGTGGCGCGCGGCGGGGAAAAACAGTCCCGACGCATCACCGAGGATCCGATGCGTGTACCCGGCGGCCGCGATGTCCGTCAGGTACACGCGATCGTCGGTGAGACAGCAGGAGCGTGGAGCTCTGAGTGTAAACACAGAGCTTCACGTCCTGTCAGTGAGGTGACAGATGCTGTTTCTCTTGTACATAGGGAGACAGCATCGGTCACCTCCCCCAGTCACCCCCCTCCCCCCATACAGTTAGAACACACCCAGGCAATACATTTAACCCCTTCCTCACCCCCTAGTGTTAACCCCTTCAATGCCAGTCACATTTATACAGTAATTAGTGCATTTTTATAGCACTGGTCGCTGTATAAATGTGAATGGCGCCAAAAATGTGTCAAAAGTGTCCGATGTGTCCGTCGCAATATCGCAGTCCCAATAAAAATCGCAGATCGCCGCCATTACTAGTAAAAAAACATATAAAAAAAAAAAAATAAAATAAAAAAAAAAATCATAATTATGTCCCCTATTTTGTAGGTGCTATAACTTTTGCGCAAAGCAGTCACTTATTGTGATATTTTTTTTTTTTTTACAAAAATACGTAGAAGAATACGTATCGGCCTTAACTGAAAAAAAAATATATAAAAAAAAAAAAAAAATGGGATATTTATTATAGCAACAAGTAAAAAATATATATATATTTTTAAATTGTCGCTCTTTTTTTCATTATAACGCAAAAAATAAAAACCGCACGGGCGATCAAATACCACCAAAAGAAAGCTCTATTTGTGGGAAAAAAAGGGACGCCAATTTTGTTTGGGTGCCACGTCGCACTACCGCATCGCAATTGTCAGTTAAAGCGACGCAGTGCCGGAAGCTGAAATTTCGCCTGGGCACGAAGGGGGTTTATGTGCCCAGTAAGCAAGTGGTTAAGTTAAAAAGCAATATTTTTTGCTAGAAAATTACTTGGAACCACCAAACATTATATATATTTTAGCAGAGACAAAAATGGCAATTGCTGCAATATTTTATGTTACACTGCATTTGCCCACTTCATTGAATAATAAAAACCTTAAAAACAAAACAGTAAAGTTAGCCCATTTTTTTTTAAATTATTTTAATGTGAAAGATGATGTTATGCCGCACGATTCGTGATCTATCTTCTAAGCAAAAAAATTGCAGCTCTATACCGTGCAACATAAAAAGTTGCAAAGAACACCATAGAGTAATTTTCTTGCAAAAAACAAATGATAATTTTTTTTCTCAGTCTGCTGCAGTGTGTCAGCTTGTATTTATAGGGCCAGATTCAGGTAGATGAGAGCATCTTTGCTCCAGAGTAACGCTTCTCATTTACGTTACTCTGACGACCCTTTCAGCGCAAGTACTGTTATTCACATAGCAGTTGCGCGTAAACTTGCGCCAGAGTAACGATAATGCGCTGGCGTAACCCGACGCAAGTGGAAGTGGGTGTGATCATATGTAAATGATGGGCGGAGCCCAGCGCAGAGGCTTACGTTCAGCGCGTCATCCACGGAGCATGCGCAGTGAGTGCGGCTCCACTCGCCCCTTGTGCGCATGCTCACAACTTCCGTCGGCACCACTTCCCGGGAAACGTCAGCGCAATGCCTTCCGTTGGGCGCTTAAAAACGCAGGCGGAAACGCCATTCCGGCGCAAAAGTAGTTCCGTTTCCCCCCACCCCAGGGAAGATACTTTTGCTCAGTGATGGCTGCTCCCGCTACCCCCAAAGAGAGGAGGAACCTCAATTTTAATTCCCAGGAGGTCTCGGTCATCATATCAGCAATGGAGTCTGTTAATGAGTTACTCCATGGGAAAAAAAGCCGGAAGACCAGCCGGGAGAGGAAGCAGGGCATCCTGGAGACCATTGCTGCCAGGGTGAATGTCTTGGGGTACTCCACCCGGACTGCTTCTGACATTCAGAAAAAAATAAATGACTTGCGGCGCAAGGTCAGGGGCAAGGTGGCCACCATCAGGAGGCATGAGAGGGGCACAGGTGGTGGTCCCCCATGTCCTGTCAGCCTGACCGCAGAGGAGGTGGTGGTCGCACGCTGCCTGGACAGGGAGCAGTTGCAGGGGGTCCCTGGATATGACTCCATGGAGGAAGGCTCCAGGACAGGTAAGTGTTTTTTATCCCCTATTTGGTGTGTTGCATGTGGGGGGGGGGGAGGGTACATGTGCCAAGTGTGTGGGACCACCAACATGTGTCTTCTTTGTGTCATCCACAGATGACGGAGCTGGGCCATCATCTCTTGGCGGCCAGTCCACCCCAACCTCCCAACGGGATCGTGATGATGAGCCCCTGGGTGCTGAAGAGACCGAGGTGGAGGAGAGTGCCCACACCACCTCTGCAGAGGTGGTTGTGGAGGAGCCTGTCCCTGAACAGGACTTCATCTTATTCTCCATAATGAAAACAGGCAGTATTGACAGCCACAGTCAGTTGAGTTGAGGCAGCAGGATTAGCAGCAGGAGCTCCCACGGCACACGACTCCTAGGAGTAGGAGCGTGCGAGCTATAGCTCCAGGCAGGTGTAGGCTATCAGGCAGTCAGGGTTCCCCTGCCCAGCCAAGCTCCAGCACAGCCGCATCTTACCTGGATCCCGGATCACCTCCACCTCCAGCCGTCTCCAGCTCTCCTTCCCCCCCTCCTTTGAGCATCTGAGCCATCACACAGGTAATTCAGCCTGTCCCCCCCCAGGATCAAGGGCGCCCGTCCTTTTCAGGATAACCGCGCCAAACCAGCCCTAGGAATTCTGCTCCCTTCACCCAGACAGCAATTGATGTACCCCCAGCAGGTCCCCACATCCCCGCCGCTGTTCCCCTGCTGTTTACGCCGGTCCGCGCCAGCCACGCTAGGTCCACGGGAGCCGCGGCTTAGGAAAGTCCGCGGCTTCAACTGCGGCCTAGCGGCGCACGGCTACAGCTCTCTGCATCGCCCCGGTGCCTTCGCCCCAGCCCCGCAAAAGAGGTACCCCCAGCCCGTCCCCACACCCCCGCCACGGTTCCCTTGCTGTTTTCGCCGGTCCGCGCCAGACACGCTAGGTCCGCGGGAGCCGCGGCTTAGGAAAGTCCGCGGCTTCAACTGCGGCCTAGTGGCGCATGGCTACAGCATTCTGCATCGCCCTGGGGCTTTCGCCCAAGCACACCCCTCCTACCCACAGAGGTCCCCATCCACCTCCCTGGCAGCTAACCATCCCCTCTCTGGGGTTATTTCAGCAAGTGGGTGGCCCAGCTTGGGCCCCAGATCAGGCCATCGGCCAGCTTGGTACACCCCCCCAGCAGGAACTACTCCCTTCACACCATCCCCCCATAATATCATCAGATTTGATCCAGGGTCTCAACCGATCGCCTCAGAGGGATCAGGAAGGAATTTTTTTTCCCTGCCCAGCAGATTGCCTTAGCTGAACCAGGGTTTTTTTGCCTTCCTCTGGACCAAATTAAAAAAATAGGAGAGAGGATTCAAGGAATCTACTCCCCACCGCCACCTGACCCCCCCCCCCCCCCCTGTCGGAATATGGCCGTTCGGCAATATTCTGCAGAAATCATCTGGGGCCTGAGGCAATTTGCCACAAAGCTTCCAGCCGTCACCAAAAAGGCCCTGAGATTTGAGCAACTTTTGAGGATCGATCGACGATCATCAGTCAAAAAATGTAGCTACCCACCCCAAGCAAACACATATCATGTGCTTTGATCAATACAAGATCGGCAGTAAGACACCGATTAGAAATCCATGATTTCATTCTACAGAACAACTTAGACTGTCTCTTTATTACAGAAAGCTGGCTCACAGCCGACTGTAACACCATTCTTGGAGAACTGGTGCCAGAACACTACCGGATCATCACTGAAAACAGAATAGGGCAAAGAGGAGGAGGACTGGCAGTGATCCATAAGACGCATCTTGTGATATCTAAACCAGCCCTTCAGCACTCGCTTCCATTTATGGAAACCCTTACTCTGCAACTGCAAACAAACCCCCAGGAGACCGTCCGTATTCTGCTCTGCTATAGGCCACCGGGGCCTAAATCGCAGTTTTTTACCCCCATGGTCAGAGTTCATCTCCACTTACGCCATAACCAGCAAACACCTTTTGCTGCTCGGGGAATTCAATCTCTGGGCCAACTCCTCACAAGACCCCGTGGCCGACGCCTGTATCGACCATCTGGAAGGATTAGGCCTTCAGCAACTAGTATGTGGGCCCACACATGCTTCAGGTCACACACTCGATCTTATCTTCAGACAAAATCTGAAAGTAAGTATTTTGGAAAATGAACCATTGCCATGGACAGATCACCATGCAATTAAATTCATAATTTCCAATACTGCCCTATTGATAAAAACACCCAAGCCAGTGACAACACACTGGTCTAGATCTCTGAAGAAGCTCCATTCGGAACTCTTCAAATCTACCTTGGAAAATAAAATTAAAACAATTCAGCCAGGTCAAACGGCCGCAGACATACTGGACGCCATAAACGCAGCCCTACTACAGTCAGCCGACTTAGTAGCACCAGAACGCAAAGTCCTTACCCGGAAAAACAAGGCAGGCTGGTTCAACAACCAGCTATCGCTACTGAAGCAAGAGCGTAGAAGGGCAGAAGCCGCCTGGAAAAGAAACGCTTCCGAGACGAACCTCGCCTTCTACAAAGCAACAACAAGAAGATATCACATAGAAATCTTCAAAGCCAAGAAAAACTATTTTTCCATGGCTATCAACAGCGCCTTAAACCGCCCCCGGGATCTCTTCAAGCTGGTCTCGCAGACCATGAATCCACACTGTCTTGAAGCCCCCAACACAGACACCCAAGAATTTTGCGATGAATTGTCGGATTTCTTCATCAATAAAATTGAGGGAATCCGGGAAAGCATTCCGCAAAACAATACTCCTGAGCTACCACACAGCACCCGGAGGAACAGGCTACAACCAACAAAGTTCACGCTGGAACCCGTTTCCATCGATGCCACAGAAAATATCATCAGCGCTTTGCGTAACAGCACATCGCCTAATGATATCATCCCCACTAAGCTGCTAAAGGAATGTGCCGATATCCTGGCGCCTCCCATTACGCAGCTTATAAATCAGTCATTTAAGGAAGGCATAGTGCCCTCCCTGCTGAAAGAGGGCACAATCCAGCCCATCTTGAAGAAACCTACCCTGGATCCCAAGGATCCAAATCACCGCCGTCCCATAACAATGCTAAACGTTTTCTCCAAGGTAATGGAGAAAGTGGTGGTACAACAGCTGCAACAGCATCTAGATACCCACAACCTACTCGATCCACTGCAATCGGGATTCCGTCCCGGACACGGGACGGAAACAGCACTACTCAAAATATGGGACGACGTTCTGGAGGCCGCAGATGAAGGAGAATCTTGTCTCCTGGTTCTGCTGGACCTAAGCGCAGCCTTTGACACCGTAGATCACAAACTGCTACTGACTCGGCTGAATGAGGTAGCCGGAGTCACAGAGGGTGATTTACCATGGTTTTCCTCCTTTTTGGGAAACCGATCTCAAACGGTGAAATTGGGACCGTTCACTTCTGGAAAACGCACGGTGTCATGTGGAGTCCCCCAAGGCTCACCTCTGTCACCGGTGCTCTTCAACATCTATCTTCGACCTCTCTTTGAAGTCATCAGTAGTCAACAACTACTTTATCACTCATATGCAGACGATACGCAACTGTATTTTCGCATCTGCAATAGAAAGGATCATCATCTCAGCTTAGAGAATTGCCTCTCTTCGATTGAAAACTGGATGACTAGGAGTTATCTCAAACTCAACAATTCTAAAACAGAACTTCTTCTGTTTCAGGCCAGTCGCAAGAGTCAACTGGCAACAACCTGGACACCTCCACCCATTCTGGGCCAGATCATCTCCCCTAGCGCCAAAGTCAAAAGTCTCGGGATCATTTTTGACTTCCACATGACAATGGACGCACAAATAGGGTCAGTAGTCAGCGGATCTCACCATCTGCTGCGCCTACTCCGCAGACTTATTCCATTCATTCCCAAAGAAGATGTGCCAGTCGTGGTGGGAACAATTGTGAACTCCAGACTGGACTATGCAAATGCCCTCTACCTCGGACTCCCAAAGTACCAAATCGCACGTCTGCAAGTCGTACAAAATACGGCCGCCAGACTGGTGACTGGGAAAAAACCTTGGGAAGCAATCTCACCGTCGCTGAGATCCCTTCACTGGTTGCCAGTAAAAGACAGAATTGCTTTTAAAGCTCTCTGTCTGACTCATAAATGCATCCATGGGAAAGCCCCGCAATATCTTTGCGATAAAATAGAACCCCTCAATCCCAATCGCATTCTGCGATCCAGTGACCAAAATTTGGTCAAAGTACCCAAAGCCAGACTCAAGTCCAAAGGAGAAAGAAGGTTTGCGGTCCAAGGTCCCAGACTTTGGAACGCTTTGCCAACCTGCATTCGGTTGGAGGAAAACCACCTGACCTTCAGAAGACAGATTAAAACTCTGCTCTTTTGATGTCAAGAGAGACTGATACAACAAGCGCCCAGAGGCGATTTGGTTCGCATGTGCCGCGCTATATAAGTTTTTCATTCATTCATTCATTCATTCATCATTCATTGTTGGAGGAGTCCTCCTCTTCAGCAGGGCCCTCTGTCATCCCCTCCCCCATCCTCGGTAGCCCCTCAAGGGCGACTCCATCCCCACGGGGACAACCTTCTCCTGCCCCCAGGAAGGCCACCCGGAAGACCAGGGGGGTGTGTGATCTGGTCGAGGACCAGGTGGTGTTGGACCACGCCAAGCAGACCCAGCAGATGGGGGAGATTGCTGGCCACCTGGACCGGGTCGCTGACAGCCTGGGCTCCATGTCGCAGCTGCCCAGTGGTGTTCAGAACCTTGTTACCAGCCTGGGGGAGGTGCAGGCTGATGTACGGCACCTGACAGCAGCCGTACATGCCAACACTGCTGCCATCCGGGAAGAGGGGAGGCAGCGGCAGCGTGACCAGCGGCATCAAGTCACCCGCCAGTTGAGGATGCAGGCCCAGACTAACCTCTATCTGAGCCGGATTGCAGTGGCCTTGGAGGGCATGCAGCCAACAGCTGCCCGGAGTGGCCCACCCGGGGAACAGCCTCCTCAAGATGCCCCCACACCCCCACCACCACCCACTCCCTCCAGGCAGCTGAGGAGCCCGAGAGTGCCCCCAAGGAGGAGCCCCCGTCATCCCAGATGAGGTTTTTTTTTTATTTGGTTTATATTTTTATTTTTTTTAGTACTCAGGTTATGAGTTTTTTATTATTTTTATACTCAGGTTGTGAGTTTATATTTTCTTTTCTTGCTCAGGTTATGAGATTTTTTATTTCTTTTGAACTGCACACGGTCAGGAGTGCAGGGGACAGTGTGAATGGTGTGTGAATGTGAGGGGGTGGCACTCCTGCCAGTAAGGGGTGTCACCCTCGGCCGTGGTGGTGAAGTTAACCCCACGGCTGTATGAATGACGTGTGAAAGGTGTATGAATGGACAGCGACATCATTGGGGCCTTGACGCTGGCGTTGCTGCTCCCAAGTCCTACATGCTGGACTTGGGCTAATCCAATGCGATGTGCATGTGGTGTGTGTGATCTAGGGACATCAGTGGTGTACACGCGTGCATTGTCTGTGTGATTAATGTTTTGGTTTAGTGTCCAAAGATGCCTACGGCGAGGACCCTCCTGACTTCTCTTCCATCAGCAGACTGGTTCTCCTCTGGCAGGTGGGGACTGTGTGGGTCGGGGGTCAGGTCATCACCCATGTCAATCTGCAGGCCTTTTCTCATAGCAAAGTTGTGCAGAATGCAACATGCAGCGATGATCTGACACACAAAGGTAGGGGAATACAATAGGGTCCCCCCGGACTTATCCAGGCATCGGAAACGGGACTTCAGGAGCCCAAATGTTTGCTCCACCACTGCACGGGTTTTGATGTGTGCTTCATTGTATTTTCTCTCTCCTCTGGTTTGGGGGTTTGCGGAAAGGAGTCATTAGATGGGGTCCCAGTGCATATGCAGAGTCACCTGTAAGGGAAAAGACAGGAGGATGTTAGTCGTGCATGTGCCACTTCTGATGTGCATCACGGGAGGGGATAGTCATGGCTGCCACCCATGTCACTCACCAACCAGCCAGCTGTCCCCATACATGTTCTGCTCGAATTCTGCTGGGATGGGACTCTGATTGTATATGAAGCTGTCATGGCTGGACCCGGGGTGTTTGGCACGGACGTGCCATATGAGGCGTTGGGCATCGGCTATCACCTGTACGTTGATGGAGTGCCAATGCTTCCGATTGCGGTATATGTGCTCTGTGGCACTGGGGGGCTGTAGGGCCACATGTGTGCAATCAATAGCCCCCACAGTGCGTGGGAATCTGGCAATGCTGTAGAAATCTGTCATTGCCTTCAGCCGCAGCTCCTCAGTGGTGGGTCTGATGAACTGGTTGGACATGCATCTGAGGATTGCAGGGACAACCTGGTGCACACATCTGCTTATGGAGGACTGTGACATCCCAGCCACCACTCCACTTGTACGCTGGAATGATCCACTTGCAAGGAAATGAAGTGTTGCCAGGACCTTCACCAGTGGCTGCACTGCTTGTGAGCGGTGTGTTGGGCTGGTGATGTCATCCTGCAGGGTTGTGGTTAGTTCAAGTATTACATCAGGGCTGAATCTGAAGAGGCGATACACCTCCTCATCACCCATACCAAATTAGTTTCATTCGCGTGCGGTATATCCTCTCACGTGCCCGCCTCCTCCGTAGCGAGGGACCCAGTACTAGTCTTAGGACCACGAGTGCCCCTGGCATGTTGGCACACAGAGGTGTTGTCCTTGCAAGTGTGGTTGTTCAGCTTGCTAGTTTCGTCGGTAACGCTGCTGTAGCTGCTCTCCTGCTGACCTGTGACCGTCTGGAGTAAAGATAAAGCAGCCTTTTGTAGAAATAACTTTGCGCCGGACGGACGAGATACGCGCGGCGCATGTAGCCAGCGTATGGTGCTAATCCGTTCGTGAATTGGGAAAAATCCCTCATTTGCATATTTGCAGGGGAAATCAATAGGCGCGACTGATGCGCCAAGCGAAATTAAGCGCTGACGATACTCTGGCGTCGGAACGTTCCGCCGGTCGCAAATGGCCCGTTATTGGGCGCATCTAGTTTGGTGGGTACGGGCACATAGAAACGACGGCGCATCTTCACAGTTACGCGGCGCATATCGAAATACTCCAGCGCAAGTGTTGCTGAATCTGGCCCATAATGGCTGCTCTGTATGTAGCTTCTGACAGGCTGTGCAAGCAGGCCCGTATCTCCGGAACCATAAATGATAGCCATCCCATATTTTGACCGGTTGTGGGGTAGGTCTTTAACTGACTAGCCCCTAAATGTGGGGTTTCTGTGACCTCTGGTCATCGAGCTACAACCCCCGAAGTCGATCTAAAAAAAAAAAAAAAAAATTGTTTTTTTTTTTTTTTTTTTGGGGAAAATGGGCCTATCTTGAGAAAGGGGCCTGGAGCTGCAGCTCCATCAGCCCCTCTGTTAATCCGGCCCTGCGCAGAAGTGGGGACAGGATATCTGTGAAAGACAGGTATCCTGTCCCCCCTCCTACTCGAAAGGTGCCAAATGTGGTACCGGAGGGGGGGAGGAGTACAACGAGCGGAAGTTACAGATTAAACAAAAAGATACATAATAACTACAAACATGGAATAACTATCGCTACAACTTTTATCTTTTAACAGGAGTAGGTAATTTACTAAAGTGCAAACATCATTGTTCCTCATATCCCTACTATTCACTAAAAAGTGGCTTCTACAATAATATTGTAATAAACAACAAGGATGGTGTCTCATTATGGTAAGATATGCTATGAATGTAATTCCTCATCCAGATGTCTCTACATATTATAGTGAATTAAATGATAGTTATGTGCAGTAATCAAATCATTTATCCTTCCGCAGCATACTCATGATAAACAATTAGCTAAAATCATTTATGAAAGAGCTCCAGGTGTGCTTTAAATAGCTGTGAAATGGATGAAACAAAATATTATTCTCATTTAAACCACCTGGAGTTTTTTTAACCACTTGAGCTCCGGAAAGGTTTTACCACCTTCATGAGCAGACCATTTTTGCTATTCAGCACTGTGCTACTTTAAGGCCGCGTACACACGATCGGTCCAACCCGATGAGAATGGTCCGATGGAGCATTTTCATCGGTTCACAGACTGATGGTCTGATGTGCGTACACACCATTAGTTCAAAAACCGATCGTGTCAGTACGCGGTGACGTAAAACACAACGACGTGCTGAAAAAAATTAAGTTCAATGCTTCCAAGCATGTGTCGACTTGACTCTGAGCATGCGTAGGTTTTTGGACCAATGCTTTTGCGTACTAACCATCGGTTTGGACCGATGGTCAGGCGTCCATCGGTCCGATTTTAAAGCAAGTTTTAAAACTTTGGTCCGACGGACAACGGACCGATGGGCCGTACACACTTAAGTGTAAAAAATAAAAATATTTTCTACTTTCTGTTATAAAAAATCAAATTTCTTCATAAATTTAGGCCAAAATGTATTCTGCTACATGTCTTTGGTAAGAAAAAAATAATACGTGTACATTAATTGTTTTTCGCAAAAAGGATGCATCAGAGTTGGTTTACTAAAACTGGAGAGTGCAAAACCTGGTGCAGTTCTGCATCGAAAGCAATCAGCTTCCAGGTTTTATTGTCAAAGCTTAAATGAACAAGCTGAAGTCAGAAGCTGATTAGTTACGATGCACAACTGCACCAGATTTTGTATGCACTACTTTTAGTAAATCTTAATAAGTAATAGTAATAGCAGGGTTCAGCAAATTTTGGTGGAACTGTGATAGTGTGGCGGGCAATCTAACACTAGCTGATGCTGGCTGGGGGGGGGGGGTACACTAACTGACACTGACATTAATAGTGACACTAATACTGATCAGTGCTAATACTGTACACTGTCACTGTACTAATGACACTGGCTGGGACATGGGTTAATACCTAGGGGCAATCAAAGGTTTAACTGTGTCCTAACAATGTGTAATGTGTGTAATAAGTGCTGCTTTTACTTTCTGTCTGTCAGACAGGATGCTGTCCTTTGTATACAGAGTTGTGTGTTTTTGTAAACGCACAACACTGTGTGTGATTTGGCCACAGCCAATCAGCTGATTTCAGCCAAAATCATTGGCTGAAGACAGCTGTCAAACTCATGCTGTGTTCAATCACAGCACAGGTAAGCAGGGGGTGGATGCATACACACCTTGAACCCGCAAGAAAGGCCGCAATGTACACGTAGGTTGCCTGGCCCAGAGATGCTGCCTGCTTGCAGGACAACTACTGTGGGTGGATGGCAAGTGGTAAATGATGTCTTTAACCACTTAGTAACCGCCCTATAAACAAAATACGTCCATAAGGCGGTTACTTAACTCTAACAGGACGTCCATGGACGTCCTCCCTTAAAGTCAGGTGTGCGCGCCCGAGCGGGCGCACACACGCGATCACCGGTGCTCGCCGGGTCCACGGGACCTGCAGCATCAATGATCGCGGTAAGGAGCCAATGGAGGCGGCTCCTTACCACGTGATCGCACCGTCCAATGAAGGCGCGATCACAGATGTAAACAAAGCCGTCCGGGCGCATGGGTAGCGTCGGCACCCGAAGCGTCAATGATCGCGGTAAAGAGCCAATGGAAGCGGCTCCTTACCACGTGATCGCGCCGTCCAATGACGGCGCGATCACATGTAAACAAACCGGCGTCATTTGATGATGCCAGTTCCTCCCTCCTCTCTCTGTACTGATCGGTACAGTGTGAAAGGAGAGCGCGGAAGGCAGCAGCAGTGTGGGATGGATCTGTGACTATTGCAGTCACAGATCCATCCATCCCTGCTCAGCCATCCCTGCATTAACCCCTTCCTTCCCTGTGCATTACTCTGCACACCCCCTGCACAATACTCTTCCTTCCCTGCGCAATACTCTGCACTACCCCCTGCGCAATACTCTGCATACCCCCCTGCGCAATACTCTGCATACCCCCTGCGCAATACTCTGCATACCCCCCTGCACAATACTCTGCATACCCCCCTGCGCAATACTCTGCATACCCCCCCTGCGCAATACTCTGCATACCCCCCTGCGCAATACTCTGCATACCCTGCGCAATACTCTGCATACCCTGCGCAATACTCTGTAATACCCCCTGCGCAATACTCTGTAATACCCCCTGCGCAATACTCTGTAATACCCCTGCGCAAAACTCTGCAATACCCCCGCGCAAAACTCTGCAATACCCCCACGCAATACTCTGCAATACCCCCGCACAAAACTCTGCAATACCCCCGCGCAATACTCTGCAATACCCCTGCGCAATACTCTGCAATACCCCTGCGCAATACTCTGCAATACCCCACGAAATACTCTGCGATACCCCAGCCAATACTCTGCAATACCCCCACACAATACTCTGCAATACCCCCACACAATACTCTGCAGTACCCCCGCACAATACTCTGCAGTACCCCCGCGCAATACTCTGAACAATACTCTGCAATACCCCCGCACAATACTCTGAACAATACTCTGCAATACCCCCGCGCAATACTCCCCGCGCAATA
The DNA here is from genome assembly GCA_029574335.1 of Rana kukunoris. Lineage (NCBI taxonomy): Eukaryota > Metazoa > Chordata > Amphibia > Anura > Ranidae > Rana > Rana kukunoris. The sequence continues at coordinate 433,449,411 of CM056049.1, forward strand.
CTCTCCGCACAATACTCTCCGCGATCGTTTTGTTTTTCAGGCTTCCCAGCCTAGAGGTGAGATGTGGGGTCTTATTGACCCCATATCTCACTGTAAAGAGGACCTGTCATGCTATATTCCTATTACAAGGGATGTTTACATTCCTTGTAATAGGAATAAAAGTAATCAAAACATTTATTTTTGGGGAAAAACGTGTCAAACTAAAATAAATAAAGTAAAATGAACAATAAAAAAATAAAAATTACAGTGCCCCTGTACCCGTGTGCTCGTATACAGACGCGACCGCACTCGTAAGTCCCGCCCACATATGAAAACGGTGTTCAAACCACACATATGAGGTATCGCTGCGAACGTTAGAGCGAGAGCAATAATTTTGGCCCTAGACCTCCTCTCCAACTAAAAAGATGTAACCAGTAAAACATTTTTAAAGTGTCGCCTATGGGGATTTTTAAGTAGCGAAGTTTGGCGCCATTCCACAAGCGTGTGCAATATTGAAGGGTGACATGTTGGGTATCTATTTACTCGGCGTAACTTCATCTTTCATATTATGCAAAAACATTGGGCTAACTTTACTGTTTTTTTTAAAACACAAAACTGTTTTATTTCCAAAAAAAACGCATTTGAAAAATTGCTGTGCAAATACCATGCGCGATAAAAAGTTGCAACGACCGCCATTGTATTCTCTAGGGTCTTTGCTAAAAAAGCATATATAATGTTTTGGGGTTCTATGTAATTTTCTAGCAAATAAATGATGATTTTTGCATGTAGGAGAGAAATGTCAGAATTGGTCTGGGTGCTCCAGAACGCCTGATGGTGCTCCCTGAATGTTGGGCCTCTGTATGTGGCCACACTGTGTAAAAGTCCCACACATGGGGTATCGCCATACTCGGGAGGAATAGCAGAATGTGTTTTGGGGGTGTAATTTGTGGTATGCATATGCTGTGTGTGAGAAATAACCAGCTAATATGAAAATTTTGTGGAAAAATGTTTTAAATAAAAAAATCTTGATTTTGCAAAGAATTGTGGGAAAAAAATGGCAACATTAAAAAACTCACAATGCCTCTTTCTAAATACCTTGGAATGTCTTCTTTCGCAAAAGGGGTCATTTGGGGGGTATTTGTACTTTTCTGGCATGTTAGGGTCTCAAGAAATGAGAGAGGCTGTCAGTACATCAGGTGTGATCAAATTGATACATTTTCAGTAATTGGTACCAAAGCTTGTAGACCCTATAACTTTCACCCAGACTAAATAATATCCACATTTTTTTTGTTTTGTTAACAAAGATATGTAGCAGTATACGTTTTAGGCCAAATTTATGAAGAAAAATTTCTTTTTTGCAAAATTTTATATTAGAAATTAAGAAAAATTCATTTTTTTTACAAATTTTTTTCATTTATAGCGGAAAAAAAAACGCAGAGGTAATCAAATGCCACCAAAAGAAAGCTCTATTTGTGGGAAAAAAAGGACAAAAATGTCATTTGGTTACAGTGTTGTATGAGTTATTGTCATTCAAACTGTGAGAGCACCGAAAGCTGAAAATTGGTCTGGTTATTAAAGGGGTGTTCCAGCCAAAAGTTTTGTTTATTAAAAGTCAGCAGCTACAAAAAGTGTAGCTGCTGGCTTTTAATAAACAATCACTTACCTGCTCCAGCGTTCCAGCGACGTGCCAGGGGGGCTCTGCTCCTCTCCCCCCCTCCCTGTCCGGCATCTTCATTTCTACTCTGGGCACCCGGCCGTGACAGCCTTTGGCTTCACGGCCGGGCACCCACTGCGCATTCGCGAGCCGCACTGCGAATGCGCGCCCGGCGCGGCTCGCCGCTGATTGGACAGGCGATCGTCTAGGACCTGTCAGTGTCCTGGATCAGAGATCTCTAAACTGCGGCCCGAGGGCCGGATGCGGCCCTTTGCTTGCATTTATCCGGCCCTTGGGGCAATATCCCTCCCACTGATACAAGACACTATTCTGACATCTGACACCGACAGTGGAGCACCATTTCTCCCACTGACACCACTAATAGGGCACTATTCCTCCCTATGATACAAACAACGGGGCACCATTTCTCCCCCTAATACCATATGTTAAGTCCCACTGATGCCAGGAAAGTTTCCACCTCCCGCTTGCCAAAATCCGGCCCTCCAAGAGTCTGAAGGACAATAAACCGGCCCTTTGTTTCATATGTTTGGAGACCCCTGTCCTAGATGATCGCCTACGGGAGGGTCTGCAGTAAGGCGATTAAGCCTAATCGCCTTACCAGCCCCTCGGCGGAAGCAGAAGGTGGGACAGGAAGTCCCACTCCTCCTGAAGCCCCCCACTCCCCCCCAAAAGAAATTACATGCCAAATGTGGCATGTAAGGGGGAGGGGAGTGGATTAAGCGGAAGTTCCATTTTTGGGTGGAACTCCGCTTTAAGGGGGTTTAGGTGCCCAGTGGTCAAGTGGTTAAAGTGGTATTTAAAGTTAACCCTCTGTGTGTGTAATTGGCCACAGCCGATCAGCTGCCAAACTAATGCTGTGTCCAATCACACTCAGAGTGGGGGTAGGCAGGGGGCACAGGCATCAGTGCCTTGAACCCGGAAGAAAGACTGTGATGTACGTCACCCAGCCTGGGGCTGCCGCCCGCTGGCAGTACAACTACTGTGGGTAGGCACAAGTGTTTAATTATGTCTTTAAGGTGGTATTAAAGGTTCAGCTTTAAAAAACAGAACAAAACAAAAAACATGTCATACTTACCTGCTCTGTGCAGTCGAGTGCAGTGCACAAAGCAGACCAATACCCAGGGCCGCCATCAGAGGGGTACAGGCATTATACCTGTAAGTGACCAGTAAGTCCCCAGGGGCCCCGGCTGCCCCCTCCTGTTTTTGCTTCTTTTCTTTTTTTTTTTTGCATTACACCTGTAAGGGGCCCGATGGTCCCCAGGGCCCCTTACAGGCCTGGCTGGCCCCCTTCCCCCTTTTTTTTCCTTTCTATTTTTCATAAATTTTTTATTTATTTTTGCATTACACCTATAAGGGACGCTTATTATCTTGCGTCAAGAGAGAATAGATTACGCTTGTTTTTTTTTCGTCAGAGCACCCCCCCCCCCCCCCCTTCGGTTCTCTGCTCCTAAAGCTGTGTAAGGGGCCCTGAAATTTGTGATAGCTGCCCTGCCAATATCCTTCTTCTCAGGTCCCCTGCTAACACTCCTGGCTCCTCTTCCATGACCAGTGCCCCCAATAGCAAGCCGTTTGCTATGGGGGCACTGGTGCATCCTTGCTCCCGTGCCCTGCTATATGCCTCCATAAGACACATATAGCTGCGGCTCATCCCTGCCCCCACTCTCTCCTCATTGGCTGTAAGGAGAGGGAATCCTAGGACAGCTGGAGCTCTTGTACACATCACTGGACTGAGAGGGACCTAGAAATCTTGTGAACTGATAATTTCCTGGATTTGTCACCTGTGCACAAGGAGGGGTTATAGTGTTACGGAGGGGGAGGGGATAAGGAGAGGTCTGTGTTCTTTGTAATCCATCTGAAATTAATTAGACAGGGTTAACATCATGTACCTAGAAATTCAGAGCGGTGTTGTCATGTGAAAGAGGAAATGTGTAAAAGCATGCTATATACTGGCACATGACAGGTATGTGCATGTACGTAAAAAGCAAAACACATTCTACGCCAAGGGCTTGGATTATACCAAAAACAAATAAACAATCCCACGTGTCCAAACTTAATGTGAAATAATTGTATCCTTATTATATAATTCACTTTAGTGAAAACAATGGTAAAAGTTATCTTCCAATGTAAATGGGTCGTAAAAGGTATATATATTTTTGACCACCAGATGTCACTCTCCCTCTTCTTCACTCTTCACATTTATGGGGAGTTCCAGGCATTTTCAATGTTTATTAAAAATCAGCAGCTACAAAAAGTGTAAACTCACCTGCTCCATGGTCCAGCGACGTGCTGGCCGGAGCTCCGCTCCTCTCCCCCCCCTCTCCGGCCGACGTCCTCATTGTTATGCCGTGTACACACGATCATTTTTCGGGTTCTAAAAAATTACTTTTTTTTATGTCATTAAAAACGATCGTGTGTGGGCTTCAGAGCATTTTTCGGGTTCTAAAAAAACAGGCAATTTTTTTTTTCGAACATGCTCTATTTTTTCACAGCGTTTTAAACAATGTCGTTTTTCGGGTTGTAAAAAATGGTCGTGTGTGGGCTTTAATGACGTGAAAAACCTGTGCATGCTCAGAAGCAAGTTATGAGACGGGAGCGCTCGTTCTGGTAAAACTACCGTTCGTAATGGAGTAAGCACATTCATCATGCTGTAACAGACAGAAAAGCGCGAATCGTCTTTTACTAACGCGGAATCAGCAAAAGCAGCCTCAAGGGTGGCGCCATCCGAATGTAACTTCCCCTTTATAGTGCCGTCGTACGTGTTGTACGTCACCGCGCTTTGCATTTTTTTTTCACGATCATGTGTGGGCAACGCCGTTTTAATGATGAAGTTGAAAAAAAAGTTGTTTTTTCTAGAGCTTGAAAAACTTTGTTTTTTACAACCCGAAAAATTATCGTATGTACGTGGCAATAGTGTGGGCACCCGGCCGTGACAGCTTTCGGCTTCATAACCGGGCACTCACTGCACATACACGAGCGGCGCTACACAGGCCATCGCCTGGGAACTGTCATGTGTTCCAGGCGATCGCCTACAGGGAGGAGCCGCCACAAGGCGATATCACATATGGCCTTAGCGCCCCCTGGGTGAAAGGAGGAAGTGGGACAGGAAGTCCCACTCCTCCTGAAGCCCCCACTCCCTCCCCCCCAAAAAATTACATGCCAAATGTGGCATGTAAGGGGGTGAGGAGTGGATTAAGCAGAAGTTCCACTTTTGGGTGGAACTCCGCTTTAACCTCCATGGCGGTATGATTCTGTCAGATTTTTGATACTGATAGCAGTACAATTATTTTGCATGGAAATTTGGCGTTTTATATTGTAGGCCTGCAATTCTTAGAAATAACTCACTTAACTCTGTCCAAACAAGAGTCTAGTAGACATTCCGGGTAAGAAAAACTTTGAAACACAAAATCATAAATTTAATAATATAATAAATAACTATAAATAATAATATAATAAAATCAATGTTTGATGACGAATTTCCCCACAAATCACTACCACTCAATCCTGCAAGTGATTATAATTTATTATCGCTGTTTTATAGCTGGTTTAAAAGCACTTTTGATGTAAACGGACACTTTTTGGTTGCTATGGACAATCTCCAGTTTTCAGGCAGAAAGAAAAGTATGTATAATATAAAACTACAAGCAGGGCACTAGACAGACCACTAGGGACAAAGCGGGTGTGTATTTATTTGATACAGTACTGTAATCTGTAAGATAACAGTATACTGTATCTATACTGTGTTTTTTACTTTTTGAATTTGGCGCCAAACTCTATCCCCATGCGTCGCAATGCTTGCAGGGAACAGAGCTCGGTATCTTGAATTGAGTGAGACACGGCAGCTCGCAGATCACAGCGGCTCGGGGTTACCACTTTTGGTATGAAAATTTCACCCCGAGCCAGATTTAGGAAAACTGCTCAGCAGGTTAAAGGGTTTGTAAACCCACTTTTGAAAAAAAAAAAAAATAACACCTGCAAGACAAAGGCATAATGAGCTAGTATGCATAGCATACTAGCTCATTATGTAATACTCACCAGGGATTGAAGCCCCCGCTGCAGTGCCCGACACAGCACCGGCCGGCGACTTGTCGTCCTGGAGTTACTTCCGGGTATCGCGGCTTCGGCGCTGTGATTGGTCAGAATTGCAATGAGGTCACTCCCGCGACAGTCAGGGGATGGCCTCTATTGTAAATATGTCCTAAACTGTGGTGGTTTAAGAGTATATTTCCCAGTACCTACAGGTAAGCCTTAATCTACGCTTACCTGTAGGTAAAAGTGGTTGTACAGGGTGTACAACCACTTTAAGAGCTGGCTCACACGAGATGTAGTCCAATTAGTTTTTTTATTTTGCATACAAAATGCATGCACAGTGTTTTCCATGTATTCAAATGGTCCTAGTTGACACCAGTGCAGTTTATTCCAGTGCAGTAAAAGAAATTAGATTTTTTTCTGTGTGTAATACATCTGGAACACAGCAACACACATTAACCACTTATGACCCGGACCAATACGCTGGTAAATGACCCAAGGTGTTTTTGCGATTCGGCACTGCGTCGCTTTAACAGACAATTGCGCGGTCGTGCGACGTGGCTCCCAAACAAAATTTGCGTCATTTTCTTCCCACAAATAGAGCTTTCTTTTGGTGGTATTTGATCACCTCTGCGATTTTTATTTTTTGCGCTATATACAAAAATAGAGCGACATTTTTGAAAAAACTATTTTTTACTTTTTGTTAAAAAAAAATCAAATAAACTAAATTTTAGTCAAACATTTAGGCCAAAATTTATTTAGCCACATGTCTTTAGTAAAAAAAAAAATCGCAATAAAAAAAAATAGCTACCTAGCGGGAACAGCGACACTAATACAGCGATCAGAAAAATGATCGCTTAGTGACGCTGGCAATAGGGAGTGAAAGGGTTAACTAGGGCGGTGATCAGGGGGTTAAAACTTTATTAGGGGGGGTGGGGAGGCTATCCTGAACCTAACACTAACTGATTTTACACTGCCTGTCACACTGACACTAAATGCAGTGATTAGATCACTGCATTCAGTGACACTGTGACAGGGGGGGGGGGGTGGGGGGACAGATCGCAAGGGGTTAAGTGTGCCTATGTGTGTGTATGTCAGTGTAGTGTTGGTGCAGGACTTACTGTGAGCTGTTTCTCCCATCGCAGCGGTTGGAAATACCGCTGCGATGGGAGATTACATCACTTCCCCCTTCCTGTGTTTACACAGGAGGAGGAAGTGACAGAAGGGGGAGCGCGCGCATTGGCTGGGAGCGATCGCGGGGGGGCGGGTAAACGCCGACATCCGCCCGATCGTCCCGGATCGCTCCCGGAGCCAGGGGGACCCCCGCACGCCGCGGAGGGGGTCCCGATGGGACCCCCAAACCGCACTTAGGCGGGGACGTAAATTTACGCCCTTGTGCCTGTACGAGCCATTCTGTGGCCGTATATGTGCGTGCGGGGGTCCTTAAGTGGTTAAAGACACATCAGAACACGCGTCCTCAATTGAGATAAAGAAAAAGAGGGGAAAAGATGCAATGAGCCTTTAAAGAAAATAATACAGTCCCTAAAGCCAAACATGGTGGAGGTTCCCTGATGTTTTAGGGTTGCTTTGCTGCTCAAGGGACTGGATGTCTTGACCATGTGCATGGCATTATGAAATCTGAAGGCTACCAAAGAATTCTGTGGTGCAATACAGGGCACAGTGCTACAAAGTTTGGTCTCCGTCAGAGGTCATGGGTCTTATAGCAGGACAATAACCCAAAGCTCACGTCAAAAAGCACCCAGAATTGGTTTAAGACAAAGCACTGGAGAGTACTGAACTGGTCAGCAATGAGTGCAGATCTAAATCCCATAGAACAGCCGTGGAGAGATCTCAAAACAGAAGTTGGGAAAAGGAACCCTTCCAATCTGAAAGACCTGGAGCAGTTGGCAAAAGAGGAGTGGTTCAAAATTTCAGTGGAGAGGCGCAAGAAAGTCATTGATGGTTACAGAAAGCAATTCATTTCAGTTATTTTTTCCAAAGGGTTGTGCTACCAAATATTAAATTGAGGGGGCCAACAAATTTGTCCAGTCCATTTGTAGAGTTTTGTGTGGAATGTTTCAGGTTTGGCTTTTTATTTCACTTTTTTTTGTGTCATACCAATACAAACAAAAGAATAAACATGAGAATGCCTGAACATTTGTAATTGCAACAATTTTCTTGGCGAAGTGGTACATTATCTAAAAAAAATGCAGGGGTGCAGTGGCGTAACTAGAACCTTTAGGGCCCCAGTGCAAGAAACCATGAAGGGCCCCCCTGACCCCCAGCTGGGACCCTTCCACCTAAGCCCGGTGGAGGAAACGCCAAGCCCCGGTCGCAAGTGCGATGTTTGTGACCCTGGTAGTTCTCCCACTGGCATCTGTTTTTTTTCCTACTATTTATTTATTAAAAAAATTACAATATTATTCTTCCAAAATATTTTTTCAAAAATTTTAGGAGCCCCGTTGTGGGGGGCGGGCTTTGGTGTGATATCAAGGGTCTAAGCAGACCTCTGATGTTTCACCTTTGAGACCGAGAAAGGAAATTGAAAACACAGCCTGAGGCCGCGTACACACGACCAGTTTCCTCAGCAGAATCCATCAAGAAACTCGGTGGGAGAGCTTTTTTTTGCAGAGGAAACCGGTCATGTGTACGTTTTTCATTGAGGAAACTGTCGAGGAACTCACCGAGAAAAAAAAAGAGCAAGTTCTCTTTTTCCTCGACGGGAGTCCAAATTGGCTCGTCGCGTTCCTCGTCGGGCTGCTTTTCGATGAGAAACTCGAGCGTGTGTATGCTAAGAAACCCGCGCACCTTCGGTAAAAGTAGCATTTGTAATAGAAATAGCACATTTGTCACACTGTAACAGACTGAAATGTGCAAATGTCTCTTACCAAACTTTTTCCTAACATGCAGTAACATGAGATTAGCAAAAGCAGTCCCTACCGTTGTATGTGTTGAAGTCACCACGTTTGAGAACAAGGAGATTTGGTCTTTAACGTGTGTACGCAAAGCAAGCTTGTTAAGTTCCTCGACAAGCCTAACAAGGAACTCGATGAGGAAAACGATGTGCTTCGCCCGACGAGTTCCTCGGTCGTGTGTACGAGGCCTCAGCTGCACAGAATGAATGAACAGGAATAGCTCTGTATAGAGCTGCCCCTTCATTTGCAAACTGAAGCCTAGTAAATACAGTTTACTATTTTTCAGTTATGAATGGACCGAGTCCATGATCAGTATAGATCGCTGAATCTGGGGACAAGGGGAGGGGCCAGGAAAGAGCAGGGGGAGGGGCAGGAAAAAGTACAGGGGGGCTGGAGACCACACAGGGGGCAGTAGAAAGAAGCTGCATAGGAGGAGCGGTGGGGGCGGCTGCATATAGACGAACTGATCTTTCAATTCCCCCCACTTCTCCTCTCCCTCCCGCAGGCTTTCAGCTGCTGCAGGAGGAAAATGGAGTGATCAGTTTCTCTGTATCAGTGTTTCTCAACATTTTACCGGTCAAGGCGCAACATATTGCCTCTTCACTGCCTGTCAAATGCCTCTGAAAAGTGATCTGAGCCTGCATTGCTTTTCAGAGGAATGATTTTTTCCCTTTTGCTAAAATGAACCGCCCTAAAAAAAATCAGCTCTGATCGTAAAGAAAAGGGGGGTCAGGATTAAAAGTAACGTAAATACATACACACGCATGTAAACACACATGTACGCACATACACACACACATATACATATAAATACACACACACACATATAAACATCCACACACATATAAATCACATAAGCACACAAACATACCCACACATAAATGCACACACATATAAAACACACAAACATGCACACATACACATATAAACATACATACATGCACACAAATGAACGCACACACATGCACACACCCAAACATGCAGACACACACACAAGCATACAAACATATGTAGATAGCCTTTTTTTAAATCAGCAGCTGCAGCACTGTACCTTCACGCTTCATTCCAGCGGAGGCAGAGATCATAGCACACACTGCTAGACACTTCTCTCCCTTGCTTTCACTTTCAGAGAAAACATAGCGTGACTGAGCTTCTGCACAGCCGATTTACGCATCGACTGAGGATCAGGGAGCCCGGTTCCATATGCTCCACTGCTCGGGGAGGGGTGCACACGGGCCCCCCTGAAGCATGGGGCCCAGTTGCAATGGTGACTTCTGCGACCCCTATTTTTCCGCCCCTGCAGGGGTGCCAATATTTTGGGCCATGACTGTATAATCAGTAAATATATATAAAATATTTAACCTTAATTGGACACAATATCAGCCTTTTACTCCAGCAGCACCGGAAGGGGCAGCACTGGGAGCCAATCCAGTGTGCTGACTGCAAATATGCTGACAAGGAACATGATAACTGAGAGGAGAGTGAGCAAAAAAATGACCTCATCAGTCTGCTGCTGCTCTGTTACTGCCCAGTCACAGGCTGCAGACAGGGAGATGATAACACTTCATTTCTCAAAAGTTACAGTTACAGAAAATTCTGTGTCATTTGCCTAGCTGTGCTATGTGGCAGTGGCATGTAAATCTCAGCATTTCTGAAAAAAAATATTACGCAGTACAGAAAGTGAATTCTGAGCTACCTAAAATAATGAAACTGCATTTTGCATCCATGTCTGACATGAATGCTCTACTTAATACACATATATTTGTAAGACATATCTAAATACGTACATTTTCTGAATAAATACATAAATACTGTAAAATGTCTGATGCTGCCTGTGGAAAATGTGGAGCTTATCTCACCATTGTTAAATATAAGAGTTATTTGTTAAAGTTAATCTATGGTTGCAAGCAAAAAATTTAGTTTTATAACATCAGCATAGTAATAAAAATACAATATAATAGTTATATTTGAAAATCTAATATAAGATTCCTTGAAAAATCTCCTTTGATGTTGTGAGTTCTGCTTGTCTACTGGTCATCTCTTTCCACAACTGCATGCTATGCTTTACAGCTTCTCCTCTACTGTTTACTTTCAATTTCTAAGGACTACATGTCCCATGGTACACTGCTACCTGCAAGCAGCAATTCTCCTGACTTCTTCTCTTAGCACATATGTAGTTCAGAAGGCAGGCTCTGTGAAATGTGTTACACAGCTGTGTCTACTCACAGGGCATATTGAATATATGCCACAGAATTCAAGGCAGTAAAAGTGTGGGGATCCTCACAAAGTTTATAAACTTCAAGATTATTCAAAATAATAGGAGTAGGCTAGAAATAATTGAAATGTAATGTGAAAATAAATATATGATTGATATAAAGCTCCTTAGTTTAAAAGATTTGGTGTGTGAGGATTTCCAGTCTCCAAAGCGTTGGATTTTTTTTTTTTTTGGTTAACAAGATTGGCATAATACCATGCCTGCATAAGAAAGTGTCTAGTTAAAGAATGCAAAGAAACAAGCTGTTGCTAGTTTTATATAATAATGTATAACTGATATGTGAATGGATTTTAGATATGCTTCTCACTAAATGCTTTATTGTGCAGTTAGTTTGTGTTGGCACGAAATTTGACAACTAATTGCACTTGAAATGTTGCTAATTCCACTTGAATAATCTGGGATAAGGAAACTGTTCTCTTCTTGCAAGCCATTTAAAGTGTAAACACTGGCAAACCACTAATTACACTGTTAAAATACATATTTGTTGGCTGTTTTAACAGACAAAAATGTTTAAAGGATAGGTTCACGTTTTGGAACATGTTACAAGTTGCACCTGTATTTAGGTTGGAAGGAACATGTAACATGTTCAAGCTCCTGCCCCCTCTCCCCTTGATTCTTCCGCCTCTGCGTGACAGCAGGTTCTCCCCCCACCTGCTGTCACAATTCACAATTCAAAGCAACACCACCATGTGGGGCTCCGTCCACATGGCCATGTAATTCATCCACAGTTTCCTGCGAATGAATCAACTACAAGCAATGTCACACAACACAGTAGATGGCTTGTAGTTCTGCCTGTGTAAGGGCACTGATGAGCACATTGTAATTTGTTCACAAGCCCTGCAACTTTCAAACTGCCAGCCTGTATACAGTAGAGGTATGGACTGAAAACTACAGGGTTTGTTTGCAGAAATCTGATATTGCACCTCTGTTCCACTGACCATGGGTGCAGTGCTTTTCAGGATCCTGCAGGAAAAATTTCCTGCCAAAACATGTGCATTTATTATTTTATCTAAAAAGATGAACTTATCCTTTATCCTGAACCATTATTTAATTCTGTTTACTGATTTCCTAATCAAGATACCTCTTGCAGACAATATACGAAGTACTGACCATTTACTTTTTTGCATTGCAGTCAGTAAAGCTTGGTGATTTGGTAGTGAAAACATGCAGATACAGTCATCTCCAAGCACTCTTATCCACTCTTTTCAAAGCTCCATTTGTAATATTTACAGCATTTCTCAATGCCTGAATGGTTGACTGGTTTACAATTCCACTCACATTCTAAATACATATGTGCAGTTAACATTTTTTTTAATGAATACGCAACTGTGTTATATGGAGGTCTTTTATATCTTCTTTAGTGGGCCATAGATGGAACGAAATACAGCCAGTTCAGCAGGTACCACAATTAAGTTAAGTGGTAAGTGTAACGGGATGGCCCGTGATACCCAGAGACTTTTGAAGGATGTGGGGTACTCCTGTGCCAGCTTCACCAATGACTCTTATGTCTAGGGTCATCCTATGTCCCATAGGGGCATAGGATGACTGAGAAATGATATCTCGGATTACATGAGATGGGACATTAATGATAATTCATGTATTGCAGGATTTCTTGAAATATTACAAGTTGTTTATTCTGACCCCAACAGGTCAATAGAGTGTTTCATTCAATGTGGGGACACATACTTTTGAGGTGTTAATTGAGTCGGGCTCCTAAGATATTTCATTGTCTATTGTGTGATGCTAATTACACTGTATTGTGTAAAAGTTCTATTGATGATAGATATGTGTTGGCAGTCTGAAAGGTCAGATGTCTGACCTTTCAGGTGTAGTGGATTAGCATGTCAATTATGTTTACTAAACCCCTGTGTATTGTGTATCAGGTGAGAACAGCTTGTCGCGGAGTCAGGACGTCTGGATAATAAGTAGTAATTAGCTCATTAGGCCCCTGGAAGACGATAGTTTATATCGAAACGGACGTAGGGCGAGCGACGCGCTGTTGTCACCCAGTTCCCATATGTTCCACCAGTGGACGAGTGCCTGAAGTTTTTTCTTGTGTTCCAGCCGGCACATTAATTCTTAAGGCGTCTTTTCATTGCATAATTGTAAGTGCATTTTATTCCCTTTTTAATAAATGTTATTAAGTTTAATACACTATGTGGAGCATTTGATTGTTTTTGCATGGTGGGCATCCATACTGCTGCACGTTCCTGGCTACCAGCTCTTACCGAGAGTGACGGTCTGACATCACGCGAGTGAAACTTCATATATGCTGTATCTGATCCTTTGTCACTAGGGATCATTGGTTTCTGGTAAGAGACTAATCTATAAGCTTGGTGGAGGATACACTTGTTTTGTTTTTTGACCACTTCTATCAACTTGTTGTGACTCAGGAGCACCGGTGTTTACTTTTTCACAGACTTTTTCTCTTATATATTAATTGGAAATTCAGCAGAGGGACATTTATTTTCATCACCATATGTTTTCGTTATTAATAATATTCATTAGGTGATCGTTTATTGTCCAGCGGCCATCATAGGTCACCCTTCTTCATTTTGTATTTACTCACTTATTGATTTGTGGTCATTTATATATTTATATTTTTATTCTATTTGTGGTAGCGCGATTTAATTTTTTCTTATGTTCATTTCTTGTATTTATTGTTTACATGTAGATTGCAGCACCTGGGGTAGCACATTTTATTATGTTTTAGCTCCCTTTTCTTTCCTATGTAAGTTTTAGCGCAGTTATTTCCTTTTTTCCAGCTCATCTGAATGTCATTATCTAAAATAATGTGTTTTGAGCACCCATTGTGTCATGTTGTGGGTGGAGTTGATTCATTGTCCACTCTTAGTTTCAACTGTATATAACAAGCTGAGTTACCATTAAAGTATTCATTCGTTGGGAACCAGAGAACAGAGCTGTGTGTCTCATTTTCTGGGGAATTGATATGGATCGTGTCTGCTGGATTGTTGGAGTGTCGGATAAGCTGTCTTGGGTTGGTGGAATGGAATATCGTAAACGGCGTTAACCCCTGACCGCTACAGTAAGCAATTCTGCCTAGGAGCATAAGGCCCCTTCACACGGTCGGACCATTTAGGTCCACCTGTCAGTTTTGACGGCGGACCTGAACGGCTGCTCCATGCAGTCCTATGGAGCATCGGATGTTAGCGGAGACATGTCCGCTGACATTCGACCCGATCCAATCCGCCAATATCAGACAGATGGTGATACGTCCCCATCCGTCCATGGCGGATCAGTGAGCAGAGAGGGACCTGTCATCCGCCGGCTCAGCGGAGATCAGCAGAGAGATCACCCGCTGAGCCGGCGGACTCTTCATCAAGCTTCTCCCCTTCCGGTGCCACCATCTTGGATTTGAGAGTCAGCTGTGACTTCCTGATGGTTTCCCCCAGCGGACCTGAACAGCCGCCTCTAGGCTGGGAAGACCCCACATCTCACCTCTAGGCTGGGAAGCCTGAAATAATAAAAAAAACAATCTTGGCTTCGCTCGGTGAGTTGGTAGAAGCACCGGAGGGTGGCAGAAGGGGGGGCGTCCCCTCTTGCCTCCCGTAAGAATGATCAAGCGGTGAAACAGCCACTATGATCATTATTATGGTGTAGGGAATCGCTGGCTGAAAAAGCTAATATCTGAATGATGCCTGTAGCTGCAGGCATCATTCAGATATCCCCGCACAAAGTCAAGGACATCATATGACGGCCAGCGGGCGGGAAGTGATTAAAATGCTTTTTTTTAACACAAAGTTATGGCTTTGGGTATGGCCGAGTATGGTTGGGTATGGCTGAGTATAGCTGGGTATGGCAGAGTATTGCAGAGTATAGCAGGGTATTGCGGAATATTGTAGGGTATGGCAGAGTATTGCAGGGTATGGCGGAGTATTGCAGGATATGGCGGAGTATTGCAGGGTATTGTGGAGTATTGCAGGGTATTGCAAAGTATTGTGGCGTATGGCAGGTTATTGTGGAGTATGGCAGTGTTTTTGCAGAGTATGGCAGGGTATTGCGGAGTATGGCAGGGTATTGCGGAGTATGGCAGGGTATTGCGGAGTAGGGCAGGGTATTTTGCAGTTTGCAGTATTGCAGATTGGGCAGGGTATTGCAGAGTATGGGCAGGGTATTGCAGAGTATGGGCAGGGTATGGCAGAGTATGGGCAGGGTATGGCAGAGTATGGGCAGGATATGGCAGAGAATGGGCAGGGTATGGGCAGGGTATTATAGAGTATGGGCAATGTATTGCAGAGTATGGGCAGGGATGGCTGTAGCTGTGACTTCAATTGTCACAGAGCATCGCTGCTGCCATCCGCTCTCTCCCCTCTCCTAATGTACCAATCAGTACACAGAGGGGAGAGAGGAACCGGCGTCATCACATGACGCCGGTTTGTTTACAAGTGATTGCTCCGTCATTTGACAGAGCGATCATGTGGTAAAGGGCCGCTATCATTGGCCCTTTACCATGATCCATGTTGCGCCGGGTTACGTAAACCCGGCAAGCACGGACACTTTTGCGAGCGCGCACCAGGGGGCACGCGGGAAGCGTGAGCATGGGAGGACATCCATGGAAGTCCTTCCAGAATAACTAGACCGTGCTGTAACCGTCTTTCGGCTATGGCGCCGTCGGTATGTGGTTAAGCATCATTAAAATCACTGCTCCTGAAAAAACAGCAGTTTTTAAAACTTTTTTTACATTGATACATGTTCCCTGGGGCAGGACCCAGGTCCCCATACCCTTTTTAGGACAATAACTTGCATATTAGCCTTTAAAATGAGCACTTTTAATTTCTAAAGTTCACGTGAACGTTCGGTCCGTTCGAAGGTTCTGATGCGAACCGAACCGGGCAGTGTTCGGCTCATCCCTAATGGACACAGTAGAATATGTTTATTGCTTCTGAAGAAGATGTGATCTTGCTTAACTTATGATGGTGAGATGTAAGTATTACAACTAAAATAGCCAATAACTAGTATCCATTACTTATCCAGGGTATTCCCTCCCCTTAGTCTTACCTTCCCCTTTTTCCCCCTTTCCCTTTTCCTCCCCCTTAATTTTTTTTTTAACTCTAATTCATAAAAATGCCATAAAACTATCCCCTATTTTTTAGACGCTATAACTTTTGCGCAAACCAATCAATAAATGCTTATTGCAATTTTTTTTAACCAAAAATATGTAAAAGAATATGCATCGGCCTAAACCGAGGAAAATAAAAAATTTTATATATATTTTTGGGGGATATTTATTATAGCAAAAAGTTTAAAATATTGCTTTTTATTTTAAAATTGGCGCTCTATTTTTGTTTGTAGCGCTGAAAAATAAAAACCACAGAGGTAATCAAATACCACCAAAAGAAAGCTCCATTTGTGGGGAAAAAAAGGATATCAATTTTGTTTGGGAACCACTTCGAACAACTGCGCAATGGTCAGTTAAAGCGACACAGTGCCGAATTGCAAAAAGTGGCCCGGTCATTTGGCAGCCAAATTCTCCAGGGCTGCAGTGGTTAAGATGATCAGCATTGTAATGAGCAAGTGCCCGATGTATAAGCAGTTATGCACGCTGGAGAACGCAGATGCTCTCGTGCGCAACACACATATTTAACAAACTAAAACGTGTGCACCCTGTCAGACGAGGCTGAAATGGTGTGCTTTGTCAATGCGCATGAGCAGTTGAGGTGTAAAAAGACTTGATTCGTTGTAAGACAGATCTACATGTTCTGGACAGAATTTGTGCATTTAAACAAGATCATAGGTGTGCGCAGCCTATTGGAATAGGGTGTGCACCCAAAGCTCAAACACACACTGCCGATCACTCACTGTGTTCACTCAGTTATATTGTGCAAGGGGTGGATGGTTACAGAATTTTAAAATGATGGACAGAGATGATAAAAATGTTGATGGGTGTTTTCAATACTTGTCAGAGTATATTACACCCGTCCCTTCCAGATCCACCCCTTGCACGATATAACAGTAATACACCTGCCCCTTGCAGATCTGCTCCTTGCACGAGATAACAGTAATACACCCACCCCTTGCAGATCCGCTCCTTGCACGAGATAACAGTAATACACCTGCCCCTTGCACAAGATAACAGTAATACACCCGCCCTCTTTTCTTTGCACGAGCATCGGGAGCATGTCCCGCTGCATCTGGCACATTGGTCATCTTGGTCATTGCGCAGGCGCCGAGAACAGCTGACAGCTATTCCTCTTTTGCTATTGTTGGCGGCTTTGTTGTTGTTCGTACTGCGCAAACGCTGCGACTGCGCAGTACAAGGGGGTCAAAATCCACCGGGCGGATCTTTCTCGGCAGAACACCGGCAGCACTGTGGGGGAAGGGCAGTAGGGGAAATCTGTGCCGTACAGGATGATTAGGGTGTGCCTGGGCACACCTGGTACACCCTGTGCGCACGCCTATGAACAATATTATATACATAGGGCCAGATTCAGGTAGAAGTTACGTGGCTTATCTCGAGATAAGTGTAAATATGCGCCGTCTTATCTATGCGCCGTACCCACAAAACTAGATATGCCTAAATCGTTGGCACATATTTACGCTTGACGCATCTGGCGCGCCCATTGATTTCCTAGTCAAATATGCAAATGAGGGAAATATGCCGATTTGCGTACGTATTAGCGCCAGACGCTGGCTACGTGCGCCGCGCGTAAGTGTTAAGTCCGGCCTAAAGTTAGTCCTACAAATAGCTGCTTTATTTTTGCACCTGACGGGCACAGGTCAGCTGGAGAGCAGCTACAGCAGCACCGTTACCAACGAACTTAGCAAGCTGAGCAACCCCACTTGCAGGACAACACCACATCTGTCTGCCAACATGCCAGGGGCAGCCGTGGTCCTAGCACTACTAATGGGTCCACCGGTACGGAGGAGGAGGGCACGTGAGAGGATATACCGAACGCGCATGAGCCTCTTTGGCATGGGTGATGAGGAGGTTTATCGCATCTTCAGATTCAGCCCAGATGCAATACTTGAACTAACCACAGCCCTGCAGGATGACATCACCAGCAAGACCCACCGCTCACAAGCAGTGCAGCCACTGGTCAAGGTACCGGCAACACTCCATTTCCTTGCCAGTGGCTCGTTCCAGCGTACAAGTGGAGTTGTGGCTGGGATGTCACAATCCACCATAAGCAGATGTGTGCACCAGGTTGTCCCCACAATCCTCAGACGCATTTCCCACCACATCATCAAACCCACCAATGAGCATCTGCGGCAGAAGGCAATGCTGGATTTCTACAGACATGCTGGATTCCCACGCACTATCAGGGCCATTGATTGCACACATGTGGCCCTACAGCCCCCCCCCCCGTGCCACAGAGCACATATATGGCAATCGGAAGAACTGGCATTCCATCAACATACAGGTGATAGCCGATGCCCAATGCCTCATATGGCACGTCCGTGCCAAACCCCCCCCGGGTCCAGCCACGACAGCTTCATATACCATCAAAGCCACATCCCAGCTGAATTCGAACAGAACGTGTATGGGGACAGCTGGCTGGTTGGTGAGTGACTTGGGAGTCAGGCATGACTGTCAGACCCCATGATGGAGACATCACGAGGTGCACATGCATGACCTCCTGTCTTTTCCCTTCCAGGTGACTCGGCATATGCATTTGGGCCCCATCTCATGACTCCATTCCGGAATCCCCAAACCAGAGGAGAGAGAAGATACAATGAAGCACACATACGTACCCGTGCAGTGGTGGAACAAACATTTGGGCTCCTGAAGTCACGTTTCATATTCCTGGATAAGTCTGGGGGGCCCTGTTGTATTCCCCTACCTTTGTGTGTCAGATCATTGGGGCATGTTGCATACTGCACAACTTTGCCATGAGAAAGGGCCTGCAGATTGACATATGTGATGACCTGACCCCCCAACCACACAGTCCCCCCCTGCCCGAGATGACCCCATCTGCTGAGGGAAGAGCAGTCAGGAGGGTCCTCGTGGTAGGCATCTTTGGACGTTAAACACACACATTCATCATGGCACATGGACAATGCATGCATGCACACCACTGAGGTCCCTATATCACACACACCACATCCACATCACATTGGATTAGCCCAAGTCCAACATGTAGGACTAGGGAGCAGCAATGCCAGCGTCAAGGCCCCAATGATGTTGCTGTCCATTCATACGTCATTCACACGGCCGTGAGGAGAACTTATCCCCAACGACCGAGGGTGACACCCCTTAGTGGCAGGAGTGCCACCCCCACATTCACACACCATTCACACTGTACCCTGCACTCCTCACCGTGTGCAGTATAAAAAAAAAAAAAAACTCATGTCCTGAGCATCAAAGTAAAAAAAATTCATCTCCTGAGCATCAAATTAAAAAAAACTCATGACCTGAGCATAAATAATAAAAAACAAGAAGAAAATAAGCCAAAAAAGAAGCCATTCATTTGGCGTGACAGGGGGCTCCTTCTGGTGCCACCTCTCTGGCTCCTCAGCTGCCTGGAGGAAGGCTCGGGTGGGGGGGGTAGGGCACCTGGAGGTGGCTCATCCCCGGGTGGGCCACTCCTGGCAGGTGATAGCTGCCTGCCCTCTAAGGCCACGGCTATCCAGCTCAGGAAGTAATTCGTCTGGGCCTGCATTCTGAGCTGCCGGTTGGCATGATGCCACTGGTCCCGCTGCCTCTGCCTCCCCTCAGCCCGGATGGCAGCTGTGTTGGCCTGGACGGCCGCTGTAAGGGAGCGCACGTCAGCCTGCACCTCCCCCAGACTGGTGACCACTGCAGCGCTGTTGCAGCTCACGTCCAGCACAGCGTCAGTAACAGAGGCCAGCCTGTCCGCCACCCGATCCAGGTGCCCAGCTATCTCCCCCATATGCTGGGTCTGCCTGGCCCATAGCCATCTGGTCATGGACCACATCAAAAACCCCCCTTGTTTTCCGTGTGGCCTTCCTGGGGGCAAGAGATGGCTGGATCCGGGGATAAGGAGTCGCCCTTGAGGGGCTTCCCCTGATGGAGGAGGCTGAGGGGCTTTCCCTGATGGGGGAGGAGGTGTGAGACGCCCCGGCAGAGGGGGTCGACTCTTCCAAAAAAAAGAATGACCTCCTGGTCACAGGCTCCTCCACAACAACCTCAGCAGGAGAGGTGTGGGCACTCCCCTCCAGTGCTGCCTCTTCACTACACAGGGGGTCAGGATCCGGATGCATTTGGAGGGATGGTGTGGGATGGCCCACGGCAGATGATGGCCCAGCTCCGTTATCTGTGGATGACACAAAGCATACACATGTTGGTGGTTCCACACACTTGGCACATGTCCCCTCCCCCCCCCCCCACATGCTACACACCAAATAGGGGATAAAAAACACTTACCTGTCCTGGAGGCTTCCTCACCAGAATCGATGCCCTCAACGCCCTCCAACTGCACCCTCTCCAAGCAGCGGGCGACCACCTGCTCCTCCGGGGTCAGGCTGACCGCACATGGGGGTCCACCCCCCGTGCCCCTCTCGTGCCTCCTGATGGTGGACAGCTTCTCCTTAACCTTCCGCCTGACATTATTTATTTTCTTATTGATGTCCTGGGCTGTGCGAGTCTCATAGCCAAAGCTGTTCACCCTGCCAACAATGGGCTCCAGGATGGCCCGCTTCCTGTCCCTGCTGGTCTGGCGACTTTTGGCACCATGGAGAAAGGTGTCATAAGTCTCCATTGCTGTTATGAGGTCTGACAGCTCCTGGGGGTTGAAGTTTTTCTTCCTCCTCTGCCTGTGGGGAACGGAAGCAGCCATCTCACAGCAAAAGTACCTTCCCTGGGGGGGACGGACTGGACACACCCACTTCCACTTACATCTACTTGCGCCTTCACATTTACGTTCCGCCGGAGCAAGTGCTTGGTGAATACTGTATTTACCTCACTAGTTCGCGCCGGCGTAACGTATATGCACTGCTCTACGCCGGCACAAATATGTGCCCATCTACCTGAATCTGGCCCATACTTTTTAGCTTGGTAACAGAAAATGGGAAACTGTAGTAAAGTTATCTACAGTATTCAGATGAAAATGTAGAAGATTACATTGGCTGCGCTTGCTAATGGCAGGCGTGAAAGATTGTGCAAGTGCGCAATTGTGCTTTGTTTGTAAATATTGTTTTGTGCATGTGAAAGCGCCATAATATTTGATAAATGTCTTGAGTCCCGTTTTTTGTGCAATTGCTCCAATTTCTTTACTGCACCACAGGCGCCGGTCTTTAGTAAATCACCCCCAGTGAGTCCAGATCTTTGTAAAACATAAGTAGGTGCTTTTTTACAACACAGCTCTCGGCTACTATAAGTGAGTAAAAGTGAAAGTGTTTCTGCCGTACAAACATCAAGATTAACAATATATACGTGTGAATATGCATGTGTTTTAGGTGTGATCGTATAGTTTAGTCCAATCAGCATTCATATCTTCTTAACAGCAAGGGAACAGTTAAGTAGGTGGTTATATCATGTGACTGCGAAAAAAAAAGAGATTTCAACAGTATCTGGACAGTTCAGTTCCGAGTCCTTATCAGTAGTCTGTGTTGTCACATATCCAGTAGTTTCGATTTCCCAGGAATTGAAACAAAAAAAAAGAAGAAGAACATCTAGGGAAAGTAAACAAAGTTATATTACCAATTCTTAAAGCGATTGTCTATATATATATATATATATATATATATATATATATATATATAATCTCAACATTATCAGACCCCTATAATTGTACTCAGATAGGTAAATGAGGGTCAGATATGAAACTGTATGGGAGGATTGATAGTGGCGGTCTGGGGTGGAGGAGGTTGGTGTTTTTGGTTTGCCTGAAATAAGAGATTAGATTTAAAATATATATTTTGAAGAATTAGTGTTTTGTTTTGATGTATGTTTGTATGTTGTAAAACTATAAAAAGAAAAAAAAAGAAATAGTTAAAGCGGGAGTTCACCCTAAAAAAAAATTCTAACATTACATTGAGCCGAGTTGTGCTAATGAAATTATGCTGACCTTTTTTATTTTCCTCCCGTACATAGCGTTTTATCTATAGTTTCACCGCGGCTTCCGAGTAGAGAAACCCGCGGGACTGGCCGTTCCTATTCACATGCCAATTGATTGACATGCTTCCCACCGGCGCATACAGCGCGTCACGACTTGCCGAAAGAAACCGAACGTCGGTGCGCAGGCGCCATATAGAGCCGACCCGACGTTCAGCTTCTTTCGGCAAGTCGTGACGCGCTGTATGCACCGGTGGGAAGCATGTCAATCAATCGGCATGTGAATAGGAACGCCCAGTCCCGCAGAATTACCTACCCAGAAGGCGCAGTGAAACTATAGATAAAACGCTATGTTCGGGAAGAAAATTAAAAAGGTCAGCATAATTTCATTAGCACAACTCGGCTCAATGTAATGTTCAAATTTTTTTTTAGGGTGAACCCCCGCTTTATGAAAAAAAAGCGCTTTACATCCAAGAAGTGTCTGGCGCCCAATGACTTTTATCACCTTTGCACCCACTATGCCTTACAACCCACCACATATTGAAGGATGTCAGCTATCTTTGGCCTTGAAGGTTCCCATCAGACTGGAAGAGGTCAGAGATTCTGCTACATGAAGCTTTACCTCATTTACTAAGCTTTGGAGCAACTGCTCTTGCAGATTGCAACTGCACTTTACAGCCTATTTGCCTTTAGTAAATCAACCCCAGTGACTCACATTCCCCAAGCATGTGAGCTGTAAATATGACCCTGTATTCTACCATGTACTTTGTGCTTTAGTTCAGAAGTTTATGGAAGTGTTGGGCTGTGACCTTTGTTGTAATGCACCTGACAAAGCAGGTGCATTACTCTTGCGCTAGTAGGTAAAACCCATTTGTTTGTTTTAGCTATGTGTTCAGAGGTGACTATCTAGGTGGGGAAAGAGTAATGCAAACTACAATCACAAAGCAGGCATTTGGCAGAGACTTGTGGCTAAATATAACCTTATATAAATGAAAGTAAATTCTCATGTCTAGTTCAAGATATGTAGTATATCTGTATGTATAGAGGCAAATGACTGCACAGAGCCTGAAGTCAAATCATTTAAAAAACTAAGCCTCACAAAAATGAATATATTGCATCTTACTAGTGCCTAGATGTGGTGGCTGCATTTGTTTTTATATAAATGTTTTCCTTTACTTTCACCTGCTTATCCTATCAGTAACACTTCCTGTCTTAGGGTGACAATGCTCACTTCGGGGTTGATTTACTAAAGGCAAATAGACTGTGCACTTTGCAAAGTGCAGTTGCATTCTGCAAGGGAATTTGCTTCAGAGCTTAGTAAATGAGCAGAAGCTCTGCTGACTTCCATCATCCAATCACATGCAAGCAAATATGCTGTTTTATTTTCCCTTCTATGTTATTGGGTATTCTTTACCAAATGAAGCTTTATCTTATTTACTAAGCTCTGGAGAAACTTCACTTGCAGAGGGCAACTGCACTTTGCGCAGTGTACAGTCAATTTGCCTTTAGTAAATCAACCCCTCGGTGTGCAATATCAGTATTTTAAAGCTTTACATGGCAAAAATGTACCAACTGTGGCAAGGATCTAGCTACTTGCGTCCAGGAGTGATTATCTGTCTCTAACCACAGATAATCACTGGCTGTGCAATTGCATCTAAACACCCATGGGAAGTTGTGGTCGCTGTCCACATCCACATGTAAATCCAGCTGCAGGAATGAACTGGATTATTACTGCAGTTGGAACATTTGTGAATGAGGCCTAACTGTTGTGTCTGAAAGAGCACCATTATCACTTTAGGTTGTCTCTCTTGATTTGATCTACAGAATTTCCCCCTTGCTCCATGGCATAGGGTGGAGGTGTTCTGTAATTCACATATGTGAACTGGGCAGGGATGATAAGACTATTTTGGATTTAAAGTGATTGTAAACGTTAGTTTTAAAAAAAAAAAAAAAAAACATGTCATACTTACCTGCTCTGTGTAATGGTTTTGCACAGAGTAGCCCCGATCGTCCTCTTTTGGTGTCCCCTTGCTGGCATTCCTGCCACAATTTTTTTTCTCGTATGATACCAGATCGTATGATTTTCTTTTAACCACTTTAGCCCTAAAACCTCTTTTTGAGGTGTGTTGTTTACAGGTTAAAATCATTTTTTTTGCTGGAAAATTACTTAGAACCCCCAAGACACCCTATAGAATAAAATAGCAGTCATTGCAATACTTTATGTCACACTGTATTTGCGTTGCGGTCTTACAAGTGTAATTTTTGGGGGGAATTTTTATTTTTTTGTTAAAAAATAAGACAACAGTAAAGTTAGCCCAATTTTTTTTTTTATTGTGAAAGATAATGTTACGCTGAGTAAATTGATAGCCAACATGTCACGCTTCAAAATTGCACCTGCTCCCGGAATGGCGACAAACTTTGACACTTAAAAATCTCCATTGGCGACATCATTTTTTTTTTACAGGTTACTGGTTTTGAGTTATAGAGGAGATCTAGTGCTAGAATTATAGCTCTCGCTCTACCTTACATGTGTGGTTTGAACACCGTTTTCATATGCGGGCGCTCCTTGCGTATGTGTTCGCTTCTGCGCGCGAGCAAGACAGGGCGGGGCACTTTAAACATTTTTTCCTTATTTCTTTTATGTTTTATTTTTACACTGTCCTTTAAAAAAAAAAAATTGGGTCCATTTTATTACAAGGAATGTAAACATCCTTTGTAATAGAAATAAATCATGACAGGTCTTCTTAAATGTGAGATCTGGGGTCAAAAAGACCTCAGATCTCACATTTACACAAAAACACTTAAAAATAAATTTAATAAAAATAGAAAAATAAAAATGTCCCCTTTTTTTTTGCATTGGGCGGAAGTGATGTTTGACGTTGGTTCCGCCCTCCAATGCTATGGAGGGGGCCATCTTTCCCACACTCGGCATCCAGGCAGTGAGGGGAGCGGACATGGTCGTCTCTACCTCTACCGACGACGGCGGTAAGCGGTGTAGGTGACCGGAGCGTGGCAGGGGGGTCCTCCCCTGCCACCGCTAAAAGGGATCTCACGGCGAATCCGCCATAGAAACCACTTCTATCTTAAAGAGAAACGCAAGCCGTTCCTGAAAATATTTTTTCCGCAAATACAATACAGATACATTACTTTAGAATTTTAGTTTTGTCATATGAGAATTTTCATACTTTAGTAACCTATTTGTTTTTGATATGGAGACTAGCATGCAAAGCTAAAAAAAAAAAAAAAAATGGACGATCAATCGTCCAATAATCTCATTGCGTATACTAGGCTTTATGCGCATACACTTGTCAAAGTTAATCCGAAAAAAGTTTGACTTTGACAAGTACTGGAACAGAAAATTGTCCATGAAGACACCAACAAATAGTCGGACGAGCTATTTTCATGCTTTCTCTTCTGAACATTCAAACGAAATTCTACAGGTGAAAGGCTTACATAAGGTGTATGCAACAACATGCCTGGAAAAAAGAGAGCAAGTTCTCTTTTTTCTCGACGGGAGTCTCAATTCCCTTGTCATGTTCCTCGTCAGGCTGGTTTTCGATGAGAAACACGTTGGTGTGTATTCTCAGAAACCCACGCACCTTTGGTAAAAGTAGCGTTTGTAATGGAAATAGCACATTTGTCACGCTGTAACAGACTGAAAAGTGAAAATGTCTCTTACGAACTTTTACTTAACACGCAGTACCATGAGATTAGCAAAAGCAGCCCCAAGCGTTGTGCCAGTGGAATCAAACTTCCCCTGCTGTTGTATGTGTTGAAGTCACCGTGTTTGAGAATGAGGAGATTTGGTCTTGACAGTGTCTACACAAAGACAGCTTGTCAAGTTTCTCGACAAGCCTAACAAATAACTAATCGAGGAAAACGATGTGTCTTGCACGACGAGTTCCTCGGTCGTGTGTACAAGGCCTGAGGTGTAGTGCTTCTCTTTTTTGCCTTTAGGATGGGTTCACACTAGAGCACAGAGCGGCTCATAGCAGGGGGTCTGGAGCATCTCTATTCACCGGTTCAGGTCCGATTTTAGCTACATTTTTGGCTGAATTTGTACCTGAAATGGACCAAAAGGCGCACAGGGCTACTGTGCAATTTGCACCGGACCTGCTCTGGAGATGTGTAAACCGGCTTCATAGAGAGCCGGTCACAATCTCCTGCTATGAGAATTGGATGCAGAGAAACCCATATCCAATTTGTAATGATGTGAACGCAGCCTTAATGCATTTTTGTAAAACTGTACTTTACACATACAACATGGTTAACAAAATAATAATTTTGTAAGTACGGTATAATCCCATGTTTAAATATTTTTATTATATATTTTACCCTCTTCAAAGCTATACTAGATATTGCATTACAGATTACTATTAAATTCCTGTATCAGGCTATATTATTATATATATATATATAATTATATAGCCTGATACAGGAATTTAATCGTAATCTGTGATGCAATATCTAGTATAGGCTTGAAGAGGGTAGAAGGAGAGATGACACTGCTAATTAAAGGATAGTCAGTCTTTTCTGTAGCACTGCACCAACACTATAGGGTGAGTTTCCTCCAGGGTAGGGGCAGAAGCAGGTGGTGTGCTTCCTTATTTCTTTTATGTTTTATTTTTACACTGTCCTTTAAAAAAAAAAAAAATTGGGTCCATTTTATTACAAGGAATGTAAACATCCTTTGTAATAGAAATAAATCATGACAGGTCTTCTTACACGTTACCTAAAACCCACTAGATAACCAGATAGTTAAAGTGTACTTCAGGACAAAATAAAGAAAAGTGTATGTAGTACATACACACTTCCCCATGCTATATCCCCTTTAACCTTTTTTTTTGCACACATTTTAGGCTTGAAGATTATTTAAACTTCCCAAATCATTATATATTTTCTGAAAGCAGAGACCCTGTAGAATAAAATGGTGGCGGTTGCAATTTTTTATGTTACACAATAATTGTACTACTTTAGTAATCTTTATTTTCAGCAAAAAATACAGTCAAATAAATTTTAGTGTACTCAAACACAATATAATACCCGCTTTCTCAGTAAAATAGTCAGTAAAAAAAAATGTAAACAAACTCCCAGCTGTGTCGATCACTTCTGTTCAGTTTAGCTGTGACAATAAAAAAAATACACACATATATATATATATATATATATATATATATATATATATGTGCACAGAAACATTTAGACCCAGATATATTTACTGTATAATTCTAACATTCAATTACTTCTTCCTTCTTCCCCCACTGTAGGGACGACCACCCCTGCAACAACACTGCATCATGTAATCCCAAAAGTATTGGGCTCTACACTGATTAATCCTAAAAAAGCTCTGCTGGATCTGGATTTTTTAGATCTGACCAAACAACTCAAGATAGACACATTCATAAACAAGGCGCCCCCCACCCCTCTGCCCGCCACACCCCTACCCAATCAACCTCTACTCCAACCAACCTAAATATTATCAATTTGACATCAACCACACTGTCCACTGATGAAATATCAGTGTTACAATTGGGCCTGGGCTTCTGTCCAACTGACCCCATACATGTAACAGAGACTATTAAGGATCTTTATCTTTTCGCGCACAATTTAACCTTTAAATTCATTTTTGACAAGGATCGCCATAATATCTCCTTGGAGCGTGAGCTTACCGAACGTACCAAGGATTTTACTATGGACGAATTTAGGGCTCTGAGGGACCTTATGTTGCTCTACGATGAGGGTTGCACTGATGACCCCCCGACATCCTCCAATGTCGAAGCTCCTGGGGTTACCGGCGTACCCCTTGAAGCATCTTTAGAGACCACTCCTCCTGGTTCCATCAAACCCAGGAAATTTAAACTCAGCTCCCGTAGATTCCCTGACTTAATGACCTGCCCGGCCATCTCCTGACGAAGCGAAAACAAAATTCGCGAAACTAGTAGAGACTAGAGACTGCCTGTCTCATGACTCCAATTCCCTCACCGATATTTTCCCCTTTTAACGGAAGGGATTGCACGACCGGTGACCTGATTGTGGTCAAATGCGTTTGTATTGTATTTTAATGTTATGTATTTTTTATCTTGTTTGATGTGTTTATGTGAATACATTTTCTAAAATTAACCCAATGTGAATTATTCTGGTTGTTTGCAACCAACCTACATAGTACCGGTATAGTCCTCCCTGCCCACTTTTTCCTGTTGGAGCCTTAGGGCTTGTGGGGAATCCCTGAGTCCCCTCAATTCATATTAGAATACTAGGACGATGGTACACCCCCTATTCGATTGTATTTCCTTTATTATAAAAGGTTAAATCATATACTTCTTCCTTTCAAAAATTTGCAGAAACACATATTTAAAGGAACATACATTTTTGGGGGGAAACATATTTTTTAGCAATCAGTGTGATGGGAGTGTAAGGCGCGGTTCACACCTATGCAAAATGCACTACAGTCCATTTAACATGGTTTACTATAAGGCTTAATTTCCACTGGCGTTTTTACAGCCATTTTTCTGAGCGTTTTTTACAGCTTAAAAACGCCTGTCCATGTATATTTTCGTTTTTGCGCGTTTTTGAGCGTTTTTTAATGTCTGACGTTTTTACAGCTCTATTGCTGGAGCTTCAGAACGCACTGGTCCCGCGTTTTTTTTGCAGCTCAAAAACGTCTCAGCCATCTAAAGCTCAAAAACGTCATGGTGGGCATGAGGCCATAGACTAGCTGCAAAAAACGCTCAGAAAAGTGGCTGTAAAAACGTCAGTGGAAATGAGCCCTAAAATACATTCACATCTATGCTTTATTCAGCCACTGTGTTTTCGGGAAAAGGGTCAAGGACTTTTTTTTAAAGCAAAATGGCACTTTATTGGTTCAAAGCCAAAGAAAAGCATGTAGTGTTTTTGCCGTGATTTGGGCCCCCAAAAAAAAGCATCCAAAAATGCAAAATGCATAAAGAAACACACAAAAAATGTATAAAAAGTATGTGTGCAAAAACGCAAAATGCACAGCAAAAAGCATTACAAAAATGGATTAAAAGCAAACTGTATAGGTGTGAACCAAGCTTAATAGGCTACATGTACACTAGCCTACACTGACTGCGGCTGTGGGAAATCGCAAAATGCATTTTTACAAACATTTTGCCAGATTCACATTTTTCCGTGGTTTAACAACGGTTCTATGCTTAACACTATTCTTCTGTGTTCAGGAGAGAGAGATTTAACCTCACCTAAATGCCGCAGGATGGACGCAGGGGTTGATTTACAAAAACTGAAGAGTGCACAATCTGTGGCAGCTCTAAAAAGAAGCCATTCAGCTTCCATTTTTATTTTTGTCAACGCTTAGTTGATCAAGCTGAAGTTAGAAGCGGATTGGCTACCATGCACAGCTGCACCAGATTTAGCATTCTCCAGTTTTAGTAAATCAACCCCATAGGCTTTTATGGAGTTAAATTTAGGAGCTTTGGCCAAAAAATGGCAAAAGCTGCTAAACTCAGGTTTAAGAGATGCTAGTGTACATGAAGTCTTAATGTACATGTTACATAGTCCGGTTGAAGAAAAACACAAGTCCATCCAGTTTAACCAACATGTATCAATATAAAACAACATTTCCCTATTTACATATAAATGTAAAAGAATGCAAACAAGAATGTCTAATCTTTGTACTTAGAGTCTTATGTATAGCATATAGAGGTTGTATATAGACATCTTACTGACATGTAAGAATGTGGATAGCAACTATCTGTCAAATTGCATAAGCTCAAAATCTTTTCTGAAAACCATTAGAATGCACTAATGAACAATGATTACCTGTCCTCTTGCCAGAGAGCTAGACAGTATAGGTCTAATCCATACATAGTACATCTGTCTTGGTTCAATAGCAACCAAGCAATCAAATATCCCAGAGGATCTTTCTGCTCCATTTTCAATATTTTCAGTACTTTTTAGCATTTAGTAAAAAAAAAATGTGCAAATTAAATAATTGTTAAAGTAGGACCAAAGGCAAAATAAAAAAATGAATGACATATATAAGGGCAGCTTGTCACTACAACTAAAGTGGCAGTTAGAGTTGAGACAAACCGTTTACCACTGACAAGGGCGCTTACATTGGTCATTTTCAGTTTGTTTATGCCAACATTTATCTCAAAGGGGAAAGAAACTGTTGTAATAACTGCTTAAAAAGTGTTAGCTGGAATGAGCCTCAGTTATGTAACATCCATTTTAATCTACTAGTCCATCCAACACAAGCCCTTTCCAGACAGTGCTGCTGTCCAAGGGTGAGTCCAGTGCTCCTCCATAGATATTGTAGTCACCCTAGGACAAGTAGTATGTTACCGACTGGATCACAGGTGAAAATAAAAGGAAAAAAGCAGCTACCGCATTTAAGGTTTGGAAAGCCGCAATGCATAAAATATTTGTTTTTGGCTTTAATACCACTTTGACCTGGTAACTGTTACCGACTTCATGGATTGGTTCTGGTGCCAGGTTCATTTTGCTTCCTTGTGATTAAGACTTTCCCTCTGGAAGCTTCAAGTTCTGTCCCATTACTAGGAACCTGGACATTTGCTGGTTGGTCCAACTTACTTTGTGGCCAAAGGCCTTGCAATACAGTCCTGTCCTTATTGAATTTGTATGTCTCTTCGCTGGAGTTGTGCTTTTTCTCCAAGTTACGTGCTACGACATCAGTTACATGTTTTCTGATAATATCCTGCTTATTTGTATATGTGGTATTTTGCACTGCAGTGTCCCTTTTGGTAATGGTCAATTCTTGTCTGTCTTTTTGATTATTTGGTTTAACATTGATCCTGTTTCTTTCACCTTGCGCTTGATTCTTGTGGTGGTTAGAGCTACCTTTGCAGTTGTCGTGTTGGGATACAGCTGCTGTGGTTTTGGGGGTATCCACTGGGAAATGCTGTGTGTCTCTATCATGTAAGTCTTGTGTACTGGAATGGGTTTCTTTTGTTTTTGAACATTGGGTATCAGTCAAACTGATTTCCATCTGTTTTCCATGTGGAACATAAGGTGAATCCATAACCATAGGCTTACGTTGCCGGGGAAGGTCGGTTATATATTTTTCGTAATTATGAGCCGCTTTATTTGCATGTTGCCTTTTTGGGTCATCTTTGGCCTTCTGCCCATTCTGTCCAGGTAAACCACCAATAAGCAGTTCAAAGGGACTCTTGGTTGGTTCCAGTCTTTGCTGCGACTTCATGTCACCATGCTGTAAAGCAGTTGGAGAAGCTACAAAAACATCCGAATCAAAAGCCCCCGCTATATCCTCTTCTTGCCAATTATTGGGCATCAATTTCTCAGGGATAGCAGATGATGAAGAGGAAACAGAAGAATAAACCGTTGACACTGAATACAAGGGAACTGGATTGTTATCACCTTGAATATTATTCTTTTCTCTCACTGCTTCAGGAGGCTCAAATGAAAATATATTAGAAGCTGGCTTCAAGAGCGTTATGTCTTCATTTGATCTTCCAACGAGTTTTTCTTTACAGTCAGTTTCATCTTCGTAGTATTTATTTTTAATCCATATACTGCAAGCACAGAGAAAAAGGACAGCTGAAAAGAACACAACACAGCCACCTCCCAGGATCCCCAGTCCAACGGTGCCAAAGGGATTCAGATATCCAATTGTAATTAGCACAATGGCTGCTGCGAATAAAATGGTTGAAACAATGCCGACGAGTGCTATAAGGATGTGTTTCACCTGTATCCTGCTCTTGCTGACCCCTGTAGTTGCCATGAGTAGTGTATGTCACCTTGTCCTTTATGTTGTGGCTGTAAAACACTTTTTCGTTATATGGTAAACCAGACAGCAACCTGAGCCACGTCTGATTCTCCGCTATCTCCTCCCACAGTATGTAAATAAGTCTAAATGAATACCAGGAAGGTCAGTGCAAGCAGAACAAGAAAAACAACTTGTTGGAATGCCTTCATTTCACTGATGACTACATTCTTAGTTTATTACTGTTTTTTTCAGTATCTCTGGACTATTCTAGCAGACAACCTTGTCTAATGCCGCGTACACACGGTCGTTTTTTGCGATGAAAAAAAACGACGTTTTTTGTGAAGTAAAAAACGACGTTTTTGAAACGTCACTTTCAAAGACGATGTTGCATACACACCATCGTTTTTTCACAAAAAACGAGGTTACGTTCACCACACTTTTCCATTGAAGCTCGCTTCATAACTAGCTTCTGGGCATGCGCGGGTTGAAAAACTTTGTTTTAAACGACGTTTTTGCTACACACGGTGACTTTTTGTGAAACAAAAAACGACGTTTTGAAAAACGACACAAAAAATTCAAGCATGTTGGAATTTTTTTTTGGTCGTTTTTTTTAAGACAAAAAACGACGTTTTGCCCACACACGATCAATTTAAACGACGTTTTAAAAAACAACGTTTTTTTTCATCGCAAAAAACGACCGTGTGTACGCGGCATAAGAGGCTGCCCTCTACCTACGTCATAATCCTGTTTCATGCATACCTTTCGCTATGTAATTTAGAAACAGAACCTAAGTTACAGTAGCAAGACTACAAGATAAAGAGGTGAGATTAGGCTGCCATTATACAAGTGTATGTACAGTTTTTGAGCTGTTTGAAAATAAATTTAGCGACCTTTGGGCAGAACAGTGCTTAGTGGTTTGCACTATAGTCATTGGTTTGAGCCGCAACACTACCCCTATGTGCAACATCAAACTACTAAGGTGATGAATATAGATACAACATAAATAAGAAAAAAATATATAAAAAGAAAACATATATACTATATTAAATAAATAACAAGTGATAAAGTTAGGGAATAAATGACAGTTCATAGATGCAATGGTGAGCAATATAAAGTGATATAGTGCACTAAATGATCACCAGTGCCAAGGATTGCTTGGTGAGGTCAATATGTGCAAATAGAAATAAAGTGCAATATAAATTAGTCTATATAGTGTAATGTCCCATGGAAGCCACAACCATATAACAATGGAACATTGTTGAACGCTGGATCATGGATGTGTCTGAATTCCTCCGCCATGGGCATGCAAAATTATTTAGCCCCTTTACTTTCAGTGCAGCAAACTCTCTCCAGAATTCAGTGAGGATCTCTGAATGATCCAATGTTGACCTAAATGCCTAATGATTATAAATAGAATCCACCTGTGTGTAATCAAGTCTCCGTATGCACCTGCACTGTGATAGTTTTAGAGGTCAGTTTAAAGCGCAGAGAGCATCATGAAGAACAAGGAACACACCAGGCAGGTCCGAGATACTGTTGTGGAGAAGTGTGAAGCCAGATTTGGATACAAAAAGATTTCCCAAGCTTTAAACATCCCAAGGATCACTCTGCAAGCGATAATATTGAAATGAAAGGAGTATCAGACCACTGCAAATCTACGAAGACCTGGCCGTCCCTCTAAACTTTCAGCTCATACAAGGAAAAGACTGATCAGAGATGCAGCCACGAGGCCCATGATCACTCTGGATGAACTGCAGAGATCTACACCTGAGGTGGGAGACTCTGTCCATAGGGCAACAATCAGTCGTATACTGCACAAATCTGGCCTTTATGGAAGAGTGGCAAGAAGAAATCCATTTCTTAAAGATATCCATAAAAGATGTAGTTTAAAGTTCGCCACAAGCCACCTGGGAGACACACCAAACATGTAGAAGAAGGTGCTTTGGTCAGATGAAACCAAAATCGAACTTTTTGGCAACAATGCAAAACGTTATGTTTGGCGTAAAAGCAACACAACTCATCACCCTGAACACACATCCCCACTGTCAAACATGGTGGTGGCAGCATCATGGTTTGGGCTTGCTTTTCTTCAGCAGGGACAGGGAAGATGGTTAAAATTGATGGGAAGATGGATGGAGCCAAATACAGGACCATTCTGGAAGAAAACCTGATGGAATCTGCAAAAGATCGGAGACTGGGACAGAGATTTGTCTTCCAACAAGACAATGATCCAAAACATAAAGCAAAATCTACAATGGAATTGTTCACAAATAAACATATCCAGGTGTTAGAATGGCCAAGTCAAAGTCCAGACCTGAATCCAATCGAGAATCTGTGGAAAGAACTGAAAACTGCTGTTCACAAACGCTCTCCATCCAACCTCACTGAGCTCAAGCTGTTTTGCAAGGAGGAATGGGCGAAAATTTCAGTCTCTCGATGTGCAAAACTGATAGAGTCATACCCCAAGCGACTTACAGCTGTAATCACAGCAAAAGGTGGCGCTACAAAGTATTAACTTAAGGGGGCTGAATAATTTTTCAGTTTTTTATTTGTTAAAAAAGTTTGAAATATCCAATAAATTTCGTTCCACTTCATGATTGTGTCCCACTTGTTGATTCTTCACAAAAAAAAAGGGATTTTTAAATACAGCTTACCTGTAAAATCCTTTTCTTGGAGTACATCACGGGACACAGAGCGGCATATTCATTACTATGTGGGTTATATGGAGTACCTTCAGGTGTGGACACTGGCAATCTCAAACAGGAAGTCCCCTCCCTATATAACCCCCTCCCCTAGAGGGAGTCCCTCAGTTTTGTAGCAAGCAGTATGCCTCCCAAAATGGTCACCCAAAAGAGGGGTGGGAGCTCTGTGTCCCGTGATGTACTCCAAGAAAAGGATTTTACAGGTAAGCTGTATTTAAAAATCCCTTTTTCTTTCTCGTACATCACGGGACACAGAGCGGCATATTCATTACTATGTGGGATGTCCGAAAGCAATGCTTTAATGAGGGGAGGGAGACATCTTCCAAAGAAGGATTCAATTTAGAGATAAACTCAAATCATAATAATAATTCCAACTTAGTCAAGAAAAAAACTTTTTTTTTTTTTTTTTTTTATAACCAAGGGTGTTTCTGATCCCGAGGATTTCAAACTGCAGCCTGTAGTACTGCCTGACCAAAGGCAGCATCCGCATTTCTTCTCACGTCTAGTTGATAAAACCTTGTAAACGTGTGGACTGATGACCACGTTGCCGCCTTGCATATCTGAGCCATAGAGATCTGATGGTGTGCTGCCCAAGAGGCGCCCATGGCCCTGGTAGAATGGGCCTTTACCGACAACGGAGGAGGCAACCTCTTCAACCCGTAGGCTTGAATGATTAATTGTCTAATCCATCTCGAGATGGTGGATTTTGCAGCTGCCTGCCCCTTCTTGGGGCCATCTGGTAGTACGAATAACACATCTGTTTTCCGGATCTTTTCTGTAGCTTTAAGATAGGCCTTCATGGCCCGGACAATATCCAAGGTATGCAGCAACCCCTCCTTTCTAGATGTAGGTTTTGGAAAGAAGGATGGAAGTACCAAATCCTGGTTTAAGTGAAATTTGGATATAACCTTTGGTAGAAAGGAAGGATGGGGCCGGAGAACTGCCCTGTCCTTATGCAGAACGAGATATGGTTCCTTACACGATAAGGCTGCTAATTCTGACACTCTCCTGGCCGAAACTATGGCGACCAAGAAAACCAATTTTCTTGTCAGTAAGACTAAAGGAATCTCAGCCAACGGCTCAAAAGGCTGTTTCTGTAGAGTGGACAGGACAAGATTTAAGTCCCATGGACAAATTGGTGACTTGACAGGAGGATTAATACGCAAGACCCCCTGTATGAAGGTCTTTACCAGCGAGTGGGTGGCCAGCGGCCTCTGAAACCACACTGACAGAGCTGAGATCTGTCCCTTGATTGTGCTTAGTGCCAGGCCTTTATCCACTCCTAGCTGGAGAAAACTTAACACCCTATCAATAGTATATTTGCGGGAATTCCATCTTTTGGATTCACACCAGCCTACGTAGTTCCTCCACACCCTGTAATAAATCACCCTGGAGACCGGCTTTCTAGCCCTAATCAGGGTAGGAATTACCTGCCTAGACAGGCCTCTATCCCTGAGAATCAGGGATTCAGCCTCCAGGCCGTCAAATTTAGACGCTGTAATGTAGGGTGGAGGATCGGGCCTTGTGAGAGTAGGTCTGGTTGTAGAGGAAGAGTCCAAGGGTCTCCCACTGCCATCTTCAGGACTAGTGAGTACCAAGTCCTCCGGGGCCAAGCCGGAGCTACTAGAATGACTGGCTTGTTCTCCACTCTGATCTTGCGCAACAGGCGCGGGAGTAACTGTAGTGGAGGGAATGCATATAGAAGTTTGAATTGATGCCAAGGGCAAACCAACGCATCGGTTCCGCAGGCCATAGGATCCCTCGCTCGCGACACGAACCTGTCTAGTTTCTTGTTGAACCTGGATGCCATTATATCTACGTCCGGCATTCCCCACCTCTGGCAGATTGTCTGAAAGACCTGGGGATGCAGAGACCACTCCCCTGGCAACAGACTCTGGCGACTTAAGAAGTCTGCCTGCAGGTTGTCCACTCCGGGAATGAATATCGCTGAAATGCAGGGTACATGAACCTCTGCCCATTGAAAAATCAAGCTCACCTCCCTCTGAGCGGCCTGACTCCTGGTTCCCCCTTGGTGGTTTATGTATGCCACCGCCGTGGCATTGTCTGACTGGATTCTCACCGGGAACCCCTTTAATCTGGAGGTCCAAGCCAGAAGGGCTAGGCGAGCAGCTCTGATTTCCAAGATATTGATGGGGAGCTGCCTCTCTGCTTTCACCCAAGTTCCCTGGCGGGAGAACCCCTCGAAGACCGCCCCCCAGCCTGCCAGGCTGGCGTCTGTGGTAACTACCTTCCAGACAACAGGGCTGAAGGATTTTCCCTTTAGAAGATTCTGAGGGTTCAACCACCAGGCCAGGCTTTGTCGGACCCTTGATGATAGCGTCAAAGGGGACTCTAAGGCATGTGCCCTCTTGCCCCAGGCTGCTAGAATGGCTGCCTGTAGGACGCGAGTGTGGATCTGAGCGTATGGTACTGCCTCGAATGTGGCCACTAGCTTGCCTAGTAATCGCATATACAGGCGAATAGTTGTTTTTTTCTTGTTTAGAACCAACTGAACCAACCCCTTGATAGCTTCGATCTTTACAAGGGGCAGGAACACCTTTTGATGTTCTGTGTCTAACCTCATGCCGAGGTATTCCAACTGCTTTGTAGGCTGGAACGCTGACTTTCCCCGGTTCAGGACCCAGCCGAATTCTTCGAGGTACCGAACCGTGAGGTTTACTGCCTTTTGCAGACCCGGCCGTGAGTGATCTATGATTAAAAGGTCGTCCAAGTATGCTAGGACTGTGACCCCTTGGATCCTTAAATTGGCCAGAATTGGGGCTAGGATCTTCGTGAATACCCGGGGGGCCGTGGCCAGCCCGAAGGGGAGCGCCCTGAATTGGAAGTGTCGCTGCCCCACCGCGAAGCGTAAAAACCTTTGATGCGACTGAAAGATTGGTACATGAAGGTAAGCATCCTTTATGTCTATGGAGGCCAGAAAATCGTCCTTCTGAAGCGCGGCGGCTGCTGACCGGATGGATTCCATCCGGAAGGAACGAACCCTTAGGTAACCGTTTAACCTCTTTAGGTCCAAGATTGGCCTGACATCGCCGTTGGGCTTTGGTATGACAAAGAGATTGGAATAGAAACCTAGGCCTTGCTCTTGGGCTGGCCCTTCTATAATTACGTCCTGGCCAAGCAGGTGATCCAAAGCTGCCAGCATTGAGGCCTTCCTCGCTGGATCCCTTGGTAGCCTTGATTCTTGAAAATGAGGCGGAGGATACCTTAGAAACTCCAGTCTGTAACCTGTGGTTACAGATGCCCGGACCCATTTGTCGGGGATCTTGGCTTCCCAAACTTCTGAGAAGAAACGAAGCCTTCCCCCCACCCGCAAGAGTGGGGGCGCCCCTTCATAAGGCAGACTTAGGGGCTGTCTTTGACGGCTTGCGATACCACGGCCTCTTACCCCCAGGGGTCTGTCCCTGCGATCTACTGTTAACGTTGGATCGTGCAGGCGGCCGTCGATACTGCCTGGAATTTGAGGGCCCGAGACGAGAGCTGCCTTTTAAATGTAGGAGCCCGGAATGTCTTTTTGAGTAAAAGGGTACTCTGCATTTGAAATAGTCTGAATATATTTATCCAGATTTAAGTCGTCCTCCATGGAAGGGAAACCCTGCCAGAAGCTTTTTGATGGGGGCTCCGCCGCCCGGTTCTTCAAATAAGAGCCTTCTCTTGCACCAAACATAGGGCCAGATTGACCAGAGCATCTTTGTAAACGCTTCTGATTTGCGTTGCGGGAAATTTTAGTGCTGTCTCACGAAGCACTTGCCTAAATGCGGCAGCGCATCACAAATGAGCCGGCGGAATCAAAGTCTGAATATATTTGCGCATCCAGTCAAAACATCCTCTCAAAATCTGTGAAGAGTCGTCACATTCCCATTCATCCTCCACGTTTTTTTTTTTTTTTGGAAGGGAAACCCTGCCATCCCGTCCGGACGTCGTAGCTTCGCGCCGGATTTGCATGGATTTCCGCTCATTAACATATTTTTTGGCGGAAATCGGGAACGCCCCCGCCCATTTTTAAGTGAAGTAACGATGCGATGGCGAAACCATACGCTGCTCGCATCGGAACTTCAAGCTTGTTTTCTGGTTACAGAAAACAGAAACGCCGGCTCAAAGCCACAGTTAGGCTGGCGGATCACTCGATCCGCCAGCGTAACCTTTCCTGAATCTGGCCCATAGTGATAAACGAGAGGCCTGCTGGATGGAATCTTTTATAGCATCTACCGCAAAACACAGAGCTCTGGGAATGTCAGAAAACTCTTCTGCTTGTTGGGTAGGCATGTCCCTTAACATTTCCTTTGTCTGGTCTTTTAATGCCTGACAAACTCCAATTGCAGCCACCGCTGGCTGCACCACTGCTCCTGCCGTAGCAAAGGATGCTTTTAAAAGTGTCTCTAATCTTTTATCAACCGGATCTTTAAACATATGTATGTTTTCCACCGGGCAAGTTAGTGATTTATTCACACATGAGATGGCTGCATCCACTACTGGGAGCCTCCACCTCTTGGAGAACTTTTCCTCCATGGGGTAAATGACCGCAAATCTTTTCGGTGGCAGAAAAATCCTGTCCGGCCGTACCCAATCCCGAAAGATCAATTCCTCCAAGAGAGGATGGACCGGAAAAACTGCGTTGTTTAACGGAGCTTTCAAAGAGCCCAGAGAGGATACCGGAGGAACCTGAGGCTCTGGCAATGGTAAACTAAATGCCGAGCGGACCATGTCCGTCAAAGACTGTACCCACAGTCTTTCTGTCTGGGAGTCTGAAAATGGTTCCTCAGAGGCAGATCCCTCAATCCCTGAACCCTCTTGGTTCAGGTCTAGTTGATCCTCCTGTGATTCCAATTCCTCTGGAGAGAGAATCTCAGCATCTGAGGATACACCTCCTGGTGATGGGGATCTAACCCGTTTCTTACCAGGAATAGCTCTAGCGATCAATGCTGCTATTCTCTCTTCTAGCCCCCCTAGGGATACGGCTAGCATCTCCTCTGTGATAAACACAGGGCTGGGCTGATCTGGGCCAGCCTCCGCACCAGATCCCCCTAATGGCTCATCCAAGGCGCTTCTTATGTTAATAAGTTGCGGGGAAAGTATCGGCATATCAGAATCAGAAAGGGAACCCTTTTGTTTTTTGGTCTTTTTTGTACCCTTTGACCCCGAACCCTTGGAAGCCATAATACAAAATCGAGGGACTCCGCCCACACAACAGACTGTAGTGGGCAGGAGTACAAAAATCAGAGTTTAGGGGACAATAGATCACTAATGCCCAAAAACTGATGGGATCCCGTATGTTCTTTTTTTTTTTTTTCTTTTTTAAATATATTATATATTTTCTTTTGACAACATACCGTGACCCCAAACTAAGTTTGCCAGCCTCCAAACCTGCTGCAAAAAAGGGGGATTTCTTGGCTTAACAAAAAGGTATTGGAACAAAGTCCACATGTACTACCCCTCTTCCGCCACCGGGAGTCACTGTTCTGCCGCTCTGCGTCCTCTCCTCTGAAAATCAGCCTCAGACTGAGCACTGACAATGCCTGCTGTCTATAACAGCACAAAGGCGCGCCCCTGTATGACGCCGCAGGCACGCCCCCCCCCGCCCTCCTGTCTGAACGGCGCGAAAAACGTCAATAAGACGTGCGCGCGCACGCGCGTATGCCGGAAACAGGAGGAACATGGAGGAGCCGCGCTGCTGGAGATCCAGGAACGCAGAAACAGGCGGCAGATTCAAACCCCCGGCCAGGTAGGACTCTCCAAAGGCCCCTAGGGATCCTTACTAGCCCTAGGAAGAAACAGCAGGTTTAGCTAGCACACATATTTAGACAGGGGGACCTAGTGATGGGGGAGAAAAGGTGTCATCCTGTCTCTCTTTAGACATAGTGAACAAGGTTGCCCATGCAGAGCATACTTAGGCTATCCCCCCTTTTAGGTTACCCCGGAGAGCCTGCTGTCGAACCAAGTCCCGCAGGCTCCCCCTTACCTGCTCCATGCTGCAGGATGTTTGTCCAGCAAATTGATCCAATCTTCTCCCATCTCCGTGGGTAGCGTAGTAGACCTTCAGGCCCTGGGGTCCTATGAAGGTACCCACTGTCCTGGACCTATATAGCACCCTGGCAAACAGGAACTTATGGTTTTTACAAACTCCAAGTCCTGGGCCCAGGGTCCAGCCCTCCAAAGAGGAGCATTATAGGCAAAACCCCACGGCTTGGGGCCCGGGTACTGTCCACTTTGGCACTGAGGCTCCTTGGACAGATCCGGTTAGCCCGCCCTTAATCCCAAGGATGTGGAGCAAAGCTATTCCGTGACCAACACCTAAGACACTGGCGAAAAAACTGAGGGACTCCCTCTAGGGGAGGGGGTTATATAGGGAGGGGACTTCCTGTTTGAGATTGCCAGTGTCCAGACCTGAAGGTACTCCATATAACCCACATAGTAATGAATATGCCGCTCTGTGTCCCGTGATGTACGAGAAAGAAATTACAGTTTTATATCTTTATGTTTGAAGCCTGAAATGTGGCAAAAGGTCGCAAAGTTCAAGGGGGCTGAATACCTTTGCAAAGGCACTGTAAATCAGTGATGGTCAATGTAGGGTCATTATAGGGATCCCTAATAACAGCCCCCAACATGTCTAGAGGGACGCACAATAGCTTAGTAAAAAAAGATTGTGTTGCAAATATGAGTAGTAAAATTTGGTTTACCGTACTATACTCCATTGCTCAGTAAAGCAGCAACTCTGTGTGTGCGTTGTATTGCTACTAATTCTGAAAAGCACTTCAATGCACTGTAATAGCACTGGGCAAGGCACCCGCTCTGCAGCAAATCATAACACACACACATCGTGTTGCTGTGTGTTGCATTAAAAGTCATGGGCTATAACAACCTATTTAAAATGAATGAGCTGCTTTGAAGTGGTTGTAAACCTCAAACATAAAATATGAACAAAAAATATACCTCTATAGTGTGTACTTGTCTCAGTTAAGAGCACTAAGGGGGTTATTTACGAAAGGCAAATCCATTTTAAACTAAAAGTGCAAAGTGCACTTGAAATTGCACTGAAAGTGCACTTGGAAGTGCAATCGCTATAAATCCGAGGGCTAGCTCTGAAATGAGGGGAAGCTCTGCTGATTTTATTATCCAATCATGTTAAAGCTAAAATGCTGTTTCTTTCAGTGCAATTTCAAGTGCACTTTGCATTTGTAGTTTGCAACTGTAGTGCAAAGTGGATTTACCTTTCGTAATTAACCGCCATTGTCTCATTTCTGTCTGACAGGACTGACAAAGTCTGCAGGGTTCTGCAAAGACAGAAAACCTGCTCACAGCCCTCAGGCTTATAAATAGTAAAAGGACTAGCGTAGCAATAAAATGTATTGATGAAAAAACAAAATGCCAGAAAAATCTGCTCTAGGCCTGGTTAAGACTAGTGAGATTTTAAATGCTACTTGAGTGACACAGAATCGTATGACAATGGAAATCACATTGTTTTCAGTTGTGGCTGTTCACACCAATATGACTGAGCATGGAGTGATTTTGGAAAAGACTCCTGTACTACTTTGTAGACTTCAATGGAAATGTGGTGTTGCACCTGGTTACTTTAGGTACCAGTGCTATCTAAATTTAAAGGGAGATCAGAGTGTAGTTATACTCTGATCCAAATTGTTATGTGCAAAACAGGGTCTCTTTCTCAGCTTGGCTGTGCTGTAGGCTATTCTGTTGCGCTGGGGTGTTCTTCCAACCCCGGTGCTGCAGGTGGCGACAGTGGAGTCAAGGTTTTAGTGCTCTTTCTCAGCAGCCAATCAGGAGGGTTTGACCTTGCTGTGCATGCTGGGAGGGGTATTTATGAGGCAGACGCCATTGGTTTTTGGTCTTCTTCTTCGAGTGTGGCACCCACCTTTCGGGTGACCACATCACGGCGCCCCGGCGTTATGGCCTACCTGGCCGGGGAGTGCATGCCACACAGTGTTACTGGTTCTGAGGCCATGTTGGCCCGGAGCATCTGAACAGCGAGCAGTGAGCGACTGGGTTCCCACCTTTGAGGATCCCAAGCTGTATTGATGTTCGGTGGGGAGTCTGTCTGAGGAGCGCCATTGAGAGGCTGGCGATCCAAAAGAGCCTCGACAAACCACCGGGGATCAAGGTAGCCGGACACTGAAGGATTGATCACCTGTCAGTTGGTAACTGAGCGACAAATTGAAGAAGACCCAAACGTAATTCATCTAAGGAGGATTGCCTCCGTAACTACATGTCAGAGAGGGCCTGTGGCAGAGGTGCCTCCCTGAAGTTCACCAAGGAGTGTCTGTGGCAGAGACTTTATCCTACAATGTTTGAGTGATACTCCGGCTGCCAGGCCAGTGAGAGAGGCTGGGTACGCTAAACCCACTCACGCAGGAGTGGTGCAGAAAAGTGTTACGCCTGGGAGCAGAACTGTTCCCTATTATCACGCCTGAATCTGCTGTTCTCCTTTCTTCTTCAACTTTACTTTCCTCACCACAAGTTTATTGTTTTTACCCGGCTGGGTAATAAAGAGCACAGCAAAGAGCACCTGTTGTGGACATTCCTTTACTTCTACCAAATACAATACGCATCACTCACCCCTAGGAATTCAGGGGAGCAATGAGGTAAATGTGCCACCCCGAAACAACCAGCAGCTCCTCCGGAGGTAGTGATACAGTGGAAAATGTGATCCTGATGCTATTTTGATAGAGATTTCATGTTTTTTTTAACCCTCAACTTTCCTCCTGGGCAAATCGGTGGTCCTTCAAAAGTAGTAGCACTAGTAGTAGTATTTGTGTAAAAAAAAAAAAAAAGCCACGAAAATGTCAAAATTCCTAGGAAGTCGCAACCTGAAATCGGATCAAAATCACTTGCACTAGTGTAAACAAGACCTAATCAGTGTTTCTGGGGTGAATCTGCCTCCTTTATCAGGGCTAAAGAAGAAGAAAAATACAAAAAATAAATAAAAAATATAGCATACAGTCAAGTCAAAAAGACAAACAGGACACTAGCAAAAGATGGCTTAAAAAACTGCAAAAAAACAAGATACAGTATGTTTGGGGCAACCTGATATATTGCTTAAATTTACTTCAATATAATTCTATATAA
The DNA here is from genome assembly GCA_029574335.1 of Rana kukunoris. Classification (NCBI taxonomy): domain Eukaryota; kingdom Metazoa; phylum Chordata; class Amphibia; order Anura; family Ranidae; genus Rana; species Rana kukunoris. Next base: position 433,492,778 of record CM056049.1, read on the forward strand.
TATTAATATTTAAAAAAATATATATATTACAGTGCTAAAATAACTCAAGAATGTAGGTATAAGGCTATCTTACCATAATATTGAAAGAATATACTGCAGTGTGGTATTGCACAAAAAGGCATGGCATCTAAGGAGCGCCAAGACTTCACTAGAGCTCGTCCCTCCCAGTGGCCTTTCCACTTGTATTTTATGCTTTTCATTTTGTACTTGGCTTCACCAGATGTGTTTAGGCAAGCCATGTGAGTGCAGATTAACATACTACTCATGGGGCTTTGCTGATGCACTCACAGAATGTCCTAATTTTTCAACCCAGGAACTGAGGACATCTAGTGGTGTACAGGAATAACTATGGGTACAGTGCCAGAGAGGAGGAGAGTATAGCAGCCAGAGCTGCATGTTTAACCCCTCTTGGAGGACCATTAACATTACAATATTGCCTGGGATTGGGTCTTAGAACGCTCTCATAGGGAAAACAAAATGCACTTCTTGACACTCCCTGTCCCAATTGCAATAACATCCAGCCAAAAAGGCAAACTAAAGCATGCTAGAGAATAATTGGGGAGAAGCCTAATCTGTAAAAAGCAGGTCAGGTCAGCGTTACTAAATCTTTAACATATAGGAAGTGCTTACTTTCCCAAAGGTTAGAATTACCTGGTATTTCAGCAGAGGAGCTATACTATATGAGTCAGGATGACAAACAAGCACTCACATCAACTGTTTTTTGATACATCGAGTGATTGAACTCGCAAGGGAGGTCATGAACCAGGCGCAATGTAAAGAAAAACATTTTATATTAAACAACACAGACAACATTGCTAATCAGTGAAATCATTGTAATATGCAAAGCCATTTTCCTTATTTCCTTGTTTACTTACTGGAAAGCAGTTTTCTAAATAGGCGAGTCATCCTTTAGTTTTTCACCTGATGTATGTAATCCAGCGGTGGATGAATGATGAGGCTCTTCTGGAAGTTCCTTTACTACTCAACTAGAAAATATTTAAAATGATTCTTGATTACAAACATGTTATATTTACCTGCTCTGTGCAATGGTTTTGCACAGAACAGCCCTGACCTCTTTTTTTCCGCTGGCGGCCTTGGCTCCTCCCCCATTGTTGAGTGCCCCCATAGCAAGCCTCTTGCTATGGGGGCACTCGACATTGTCCATTTACACACAGAGTGTGGCTCAGCGCCACCCCCTGCTCTCTCCTCATTGGCTCACTGTTAAGACAAAAAAAAAGAAGAGAGGGCATATAAATGTGCCTAAGCACGATGATACTTGCTCATTAACCACTTAAGGACCGCCTCCTGCACATATACGTCGGCAGAATGGCACGGCTGGGCACAAGCACGTACAGGTACGTTCTCTTTAAGTGCCCAGCCGTGGGTCGCGACCCGGGCCGAAGCTCCATAACTGCGGCCGTGGGACCCGCGGACCCGATCGCCACTGGAGTCCCGTGATCGGTCCCCGGAGCTGAAGAGCGGGGAGAGCTGTGTGTAAACGGCTAACGTTGGCTCCCTTTACACAATCATTGGGCATGAAGCAGCTTTGACCTCGGTGCAGTGGGCACTTGAGTCTACTGAACTTAGCCAGGTTAATGTTTGTTTTCTCCTGGATAGTCTTAAATTTTTTTTGTTAAAAAATCTGGAGATTTTCAAGTCAGGCAACAAGCTGCACACTAGAAATCATTTCAAATCAGTTGACCGTAATGGGTATATCCCTTTAACTAGCTGTCATCATCGCTTGTGGCTTTGCAATATCCCACGTGGGCAGTTTGTGAGGTTACGCAGAAATTGCACCCTGGAATCTGACTCTCATTCAGTCCCAAGAGCTATCTAAAGGCTATTCCCGCCCTCTAATTATGCAAGAAATTGATAAAGTCAAAGCTATAGAGAGGAGTAGTATTGTAGCAGATAAAGCTAACAATACAGACAAGGAACTCGCCAACTACAAAATGGTGCTTGATTTTAACATACAGCATAAGAAATTTGAAAAAATTGTGGCAAAACATTGGCCCATTTTGAAAGGTGATGCTGTTTTGGGTCCGGTCGTCCTGATCGTCCCCAATTTATTTACAGAAAGACTCCCTCTTTGAGGGATAGCTTGGCCCCAGTAGTGATTGATCCACCCATTGTGGCCCAACCTAAGCTTTTTAATTTCCTCTCTGGCTTCTAAGCTTGCGGTCGATGTGCGACTTGTAAGCATCTGAGGCAGACTATCAAGAAAAGGAAAAGTTTTTGTTCTAATGTCACTCAGGCAGAGTACCCAATTAAGCAGCTGATCACATGTACTACTGTAGGTGTGGTATACATTCTAGAATGTGAGTGCGGGTTACAATACGTTGGACGCACCTCACGTGCATTACATGTACGAGTTGGGGAGCACATTAGTAACATCAAATGAGGAATTAGGGGTCATAGTGTCTCTAAACATTTTAGACAGTGTCATCAGAGAGACCCTAGAGGCCTGAAGTTTTGGGGCATTGAAAAAGTGACAAAACACTGGAGGGGGGGACATTACATCCGCCAATTAAGCCTGTGTGAATCGTATTGGATCTATGAAACCAAGGTATCCTCACCAGCCGGCCTTAAAGGGGATGTAAAGACAAAAATATTTTCCTCTTAAATTAAAGTCTGACAGTAGCTGATAAAGTAAAAAGTAATGTTTTGCATTATAACTAGTTTGATACCTGTTGAAATCGAGCTGTTTTATTCACCTCTGTCACTCCTGAATCGTTATTCTCACTGACTTCCTGGTTTGCAGTGCGCATTCATTCTAGCTACATCACGGCCTAATGGGAACTACAGTTCCCATTAGGCTTAGCCTCCATGCCTGTGAGGGATACGAGAGCATCTTCACGCAGGGCTGTAGTCATAGGGAGGGGGTCAGCACATTCGGCTTTCCACCATGTAAAACAGCTCAGATGCTGGTGGAAAGCAAGAAGAGGAGAGACAGGAAATGGCATTTTTAAACCTGGATTACTGTATTTTGGAGGTCAAAAGGAAAAACGAGGCAAGTGATATTTTAATGCTCTAGCTTACAGCAATCAATTGATCTAATAAAAAACTAACCTTAAGTGTTCCTTTAATGTGGAGTTTGATCTTAATTGTTTTATATCTAATAGGTAGTTATGTGAATTTAATCTTTTTTATCTAATTTTATATGTCTAGTATCTATGAGGTATTTTTAGTATTGATATGTATTAATTATAATGCTATTCTTATTGTGGATTTTATTTGATTAATGTATTTTTACTGCAGCATGCATTATTGCATGTTTGATCGTGGATGACGTAATTCTTAAATTCTTAATTTTTATTCTTAAATTGTTTTGAGAAATTGTAATTGTTATTATTGATCTGAGCATGGATATTTTTCCTAGCTTTGTATGAATTAATACTCACTCATGTCCCTACCCTTGTTGCACTGCATGTGCTTGTTACATTAGAGCTGATGCTGCTTTGTGTTTCTGCAGAGGGGCTAGATATAGTTAAATGGGCGTGCATCAATGTAAGCGCTGTCATGGTTGCCATGACAGTGACTGGCTATTTAAATAGAGACAGTGGGGCGTCTGCGTTGTTCCTTCTCACCCCATGCTGATGAAGTCCCGCCCATAGGGACGTAACGACGTACGAAGGGGGAGGAGTCACGCATTGACGTCACCCGCGATCGTATACCCACGTGTAGTAGCAGCGGTTTGTTATGATCTGCTTCATTTTGAGCACTCAATCGAGGGTGCTATGCATGTGAGTGTAATTTATGTATTTGAATAAATCATACGTTTGGCTTCAGAGAGCACTAGATGTTATCCTTCTTTTGCGTATTTCCTGATTGCCCTTCCATTGGTCCTGAGCTTGCTGGTGCGTTATAGAGCTGCCATATCTGTTGCTGTGCTATCTGAGAACAGGAGGTTTACCTGGTTATACTATGCTGTACGACCTTTCTGGTCTAAGTACTGAGGTGAGAGGCCATTATTACCAATCGGTGGAGTTTTCTTCTATATGATCATCACTCTTTTTGGATTTTTGCACTTCTGTCAAGTTTATGCTGGACTTTATCTGCACTTGAGCACTCTATGGACTTCTTAGGAAGAATACGTATTGGCATTAACTGAGAAAAAAAAACATTTTTTATATCTTTTTGGGGGATATTTTGTTTATAGTGCAAAAAATAAAAACCGCAGAGTTGATCAAATACCACCAAAAGAAAACTCTATTTGTAGGAAAAAAAGGCCGCCAATTTTGATTGGGAGTCATGTCGCACGACCGCCCAATTGTTAGTTAAAGCGACGCAGTGCCGAATCGCAAAAACTGGTCGGGTCCTTAAGCTGCCTAAAGCTCCGGGTCTTAAGTGGTTAACATTGTGTACCCAATGTGGGTAGTGCCACTCTAGTCAAAGAATACTGCATATAAACAAAAAATTGTTTCATTGGCTCACTGGCTGTGATTGGCAGCAGCAGCTAATGGTTTCCACTACTGTGTGAGTAAATGAGGAGAGAGATTCAGGAGACATGCTGCTCTCACGCACTTGATGGGACTCAGGTAGGTATAAGTAGGGGCTGGAGGTAGATCTGCACCCATAAGGTTTTTACCTTACTGCATAGAATGCAATAAGGCAAAAAAAACCTTCTGCCTTTACAACCACTTTAAAATATATATATGTTTTGTATTCTAAAGAAAGTAATGCTGCTTTCACATTGCAGTGGGAGCCGCGGTGGCGGTATAGCAGTGCGATTTTTAGCGCTGCTATACCATCGTATTTACCGCGGTATTCGGCTGCTAGCGGTGCGGTTTTAACCTCTGCTAATGGCCGAAAAAGGGTTAATACCACCCGCAATGCGCCTCTGTAGAGGCGCATTGCGAGCGGTATTACCGCGGTTTCCCATTGATTTCAATGGGAAGGAGTGGTATAGGAGTGGTAAACACACCACTCCTATACCGCAGCAAAGATGCAGCTAGCAGGACTTTTGGAGCGGTCCTGCTAGCACACCGCTTCAGTGTGAAAGCCTTTCGGGCTTTCACATTGAAGACTACAGGGCAGGTTTTTTTTTATGCGGCTAAAAACGCCTCAATGTGAAAGGGGCCTAACGGTCAACATTCATTTACACAGTGCTGAAAACAATTTTATATAAATGGGTACCACCGAAATTCAGCTGAATCCTTAGACTTAGCCTAACACTTAAAGCGGAGCTCCACCCTAAAGTGAAGTTCCGCTGATCGGAACCCTCCCCCCCTCCGGTGTCACATTTGACACCTTTCAGGGGGAGGGGGGTGCAGATACCTGTCTAAAGACAGGTATTTGCACCCACTTGCGGCCACACGTCTCGGGCAAAAGACGGGTTTTTACTGATATCCCGTCCCCCCCCCGTTGTGTGCTGGGAACACTCGGCTCCCAGCACACAGCGGGAGCCAATCGGCGGGCGCAGCGCGACTCGCGCATGCGCCGTAGGGAACCGGGCAGTGAAGCCGGAGCGCTTCACTTCCTGGTTCCCTCACCGTGGATGGAGGGGGGAGCAGCAGGGTGATGAGCGATCGCTCATCCTCTGCTGCGGACGGCGCTGGACTCCAGGACAGGTAAGTGTCCTAATATTAAATGTCAGCAGCTGCAGTATTTGTAGCTGCTGGCTTTTAATATTTTTTTTTTGATGGGCCATCCACTTTAAAGTGATTGTAAATTATCAACGCATTCAGTTTAAAATAAAAGGAAAAACATTTCTATAAGGATATAAAATAAAACATAAATACCTTTTTTTCCCTTTTTTTAAGTGATCACATTGCCTCTGTTCTCAGCTGCATAAGAGGAGGAAGAGAAACATCATCCTACTGATCTTCCTAGTGAATGGCTGTGTGGGGGGGGGGGGGGGGGCAGGACAAGTCTGATCATTGGAGGAGAGCAGGCTGCATTCCCAGCATAGCTTGAGCACTGACCACAATCCTGCTTAGTGTGGTCAGTTATTATTAGGAAAGCAGAGGGACTGGCAGGAATACTAGGCACTTCACACGAAGGAAGCAAAAAAAGGAGCATAAGATACTTTCTAATACAAGTACGTGGTTTGGTGCAGCAGGCACATATCATGAATATGAAATGTTGGGTCTTTAGCACTCCAACATTCATCTTCAGAACCATAACACTAACCTTAATACCACATCACGGTCTGTCGGACCATTTTCATCGGATATGTCTCCTCGTGTGTACGCGGCCTAACACTTAAAGCGGATCTCCACCCTAAAGTGAAGATCCGCTGATCCGAACACTCCCCCCCTCCGGTGTCACAATTGACACCTTTCAGGGGGGAGGGGGGTGCAGATAGACATGTATCTGCACCCACTTCCGGCCCAGCATTCACGGGCAAAAGACGGGCATTGCATCACATCCCGTCTCCCGCCCGTTGTGTGCTGGGAACACTCGGCTCCCAGCACACAGCTGGAGCCAATCGCGGGCGCAGCGCAGCTCGCGCATGCGCCGTAGGGAACCGGGCAGTGAAGCCGCAGCGCTTCACTTCCTGGTTCCCTCACCGTGGATGGAGGGGGGAGCAGCAGGGTGATGAGCGATCGCTCATCCTCTGCTGCGGACGGCGCTGGACTCCAGGACAGGTAAGTGTCCTAATATTAAAAGTCAGCAGCTGCAGTATTTGTTGCTGCTGGCTTTTAATATTTTTTTATTTGTGAACCATCCGCTTTAACTCTGAGGCCGCGTACACATGAGCAGACAGATTTGTTCAAATTGGTCGGGCCGACCGATTTGAACAAATCTGTCTGCTGGGGACATATTGGTTTGATCGTGTACACACGATCAAACCAAAATCCCCGCCGCCAGACGGCGCGGTGACGTGGCGGTGACGTTGACGCCGCCACGTCACCGCACCAGGAAGTAAAACACTTCCGCGCATGTGTCGAAACCATTACTAACCAGCAGACATGTCGGGCAGACGGGTTCCCACTCAACAGATTTCAAAACATGCTTTGAAATCTGTCGGGTGGCCAAATCCATCGGCTCGCCCGTACACACGGTCGAATCTGTCTGCTGGGACGGTCAGGCCGACCATTTCCAGCAGATAGATTTGATCGTGTGTACGCGGCCTGACATAAAGTGTATGTAAACCCAAAACAAACATTTAATATTTTGCATCTTACCAGTTCTTAGATATGATGTTTGCATTAGTTTTCTTCTTAAGTCATTTTTTTTTACCTGGTGATCCTGCCAGTAATACACTTCCTGTCTTACAGTGACAAAACAAACTCACTGTACTGTATATTGCCTGTGAAGAAGTAGTGTTGTTACCCTGGGCTGCTCACTTCTGGTTTTGACTACAGAGCTTCCCCTTCTCTTCATCTCCATAACATTTTGTAGTTCACAGTGGTACCCTTCTTGAGACTTCAGTGTTGTAAACTCACTAGAGGAACTTAAAAGCCACTGGTAGATCTCTGGAAGGATCAGCAGGTATTATTTTTGCACTTATAAAACAGATATAAGAAAATACTTTCAATGGCATATTTAACAGACTTAATGGGAGCAAGTAGGAGAATTTTTTTTATGGGGTTTACATACACTTTTACACCTAAATTATTTCCTAAGACCCCTTTCACACTGTGGCATTTTTTTATGTGCTTTTGGGCTAAAAAAAAGAACATTTAAAGTGCCTGAAAAACGCCTCTATTGCAGCCCCAGTCTGAGAGCCTGAGTGCTTTTATACTGGGGAGGTGCACTTGCAGGACCATAGAAAAAGTTCCACAAGCAGCAGCATCTTTCAGGCTGTGCGTAAGTGGTGTATACACCGCTCCTCCACCACCCCCTGCCATTGAAATTAATGGGCACCACTGCCAAACCTTGCGCTTTGCAGGCACTTTTAACCCTTTATTTGTCCGCCAGTGGGGGTTTAAAGCATCCCACTAATGCCCAAAAAGCCCTGCCATGACAGCAGTAAAGCACCACTAAAATTTGTGCCTCTTTACCGCTAACGCCCCACCCCACAGTGAAAGTAGCCTGACAGTTAGGAATCTATATATTAAAAAAAAAAAAAATACTTTGATGAATTCTGACCATATTTTGATTAATACAGTGATTTCCAAATGATTAGCTCCATCTAGTGGCCATAATGCGGTACTTTTTCTGAAAAAAATACTATAAAAATTTATGTTATGCCACGTCTCATTTATTTATTCCAAACGTTACAGATTAACCTCCCACAGGGTTTCTTGAGGGATTTAGGTGCAAGATTTCTCCACTTCATTTAGGTCGATAAGCCGGAATGACTTCACAGATCCACATTGTCCCTACATCAGGGCTCAAGTCCTGCGGGAACTCATGGGAACGGAGTTCCTGCACTTTTTTCACAGCAGGAACTTGGTTACCTTTGCAGAACTAGAGCAGCCAAGATAATCCGACCTGCCCGAGCCAATCCTTCACTAAGCGGCGATGCCCAGCTCGAGTCACTGTCAGGGGCAGGTGAACCTTAGTAATTCTTTGTTACTGGCCGCCCCCTGTATATGGATTCATCGGGTAGTGTGCGGGTATTCTGTCACTTCCTCAATGCCGCAATGTCTCCTGGGAGCTTTTGTCATTATTCTCAGGAGACATTGCGGAGGGCTGCCGCGAGTTATCACGGGATTTATCCCGGGAAAAAAAAATGCGGTTTAGTAATTATGCATATGAGCGTATCATTTTTCCCACACTTTTTTCCCCAGGACTTGACCCCTGCCCTACATAAAGAAAAAGGGGGAATCGGATTACCAGACCCTGTGAAGATCAAAGCCTCCCATCTTACTAGAATTGTGGAGTGGTTTGTCATATAGGAACGCAAACCATGGGTAGGCCTAGAGCAGGTGTCAGTGGGCCCATTGTTGGCGGGACTCCCTTTCACTCATTACCATGACGATCACACAACACCCCACAATAGGGGGTCACTGAGGAAGACACAGAGAGAATGGGACCCCCTCAGGAATCAATATGGGTAACCCCCAAGACATCAAGGATGGCAAAACACGTGGCAACATCCAAGATTCAGACATACAGAACAGAGAGAGATCAACTGGGAACAAGAAAGAAACCACTGCGAAGTAGACATGTGCGTTCCCGTTCGTTTGTACGATTTTGTATTCGTAGTATTCGTACATTCGTATCAATTCGAACATCCGAAAAGCTGAAAGACCATAAATACGAAAATTACGGAATTACGAATAAGCAAAATAACGAACAAGCGAAAATACGAACGTATGATTGGACAATCTTACTAAAATACGAAACACCGAAAAAGCAAATAACGAAAATGACATCTATAACGAACGACTTGCATTCCATATTTTAAATCCTTTGTCTGTTTGTATTGTCATTCATATGTTTGTATTTTCATTTGTGTGTTTTGTAAATCCGTTTCTTTGTCTGTTCGTAAAATTGTGTACTTGTATCATTCTTTTGAATGAGCACTGGGCAGTGTAGTTAGTGAGTGATGTATCTTACTTAATATCTTAGCCAATCAGCTTATCTCTTTTGTGCTGAGTCACATTGTACAGTATAAAGCCTCGTACACACGATCGGACTTAAAACAAACTTTTCCGTTGATTTTTGTCTGAAGGGAGTTGGCCAGACTTGAAACCGAAAAAGGAACGAGACGAAACGGAACAAAAAATACAACATTTTTTGTTGTGCACATGTCTACTGGGAAGTGGACACTACTCTCTCTGGTGGTGCGGGTACAGCGTGGCTTTTGTGGCTCTCTCTGGTGGTGCGGGTACATCGTGGCTCTCTCTGGTGGTGCAGGTACAGCGTGGCATTGTGGTTCTCTCTGGTGGTGCGGGTACATCGTGGCTCTCTCTGGTGATGCTGGGGCTATTAGTTCCCCCAGCACTGTCTTCTTTCTTTTTCCATGTCTTCTGTAGCTGCTACAGTGTACCACTGACTCCTCACCTTGTTTCCGGGTTTTTTCTTTTTCCCCAGCAGAGTGCATGCTGGGGACTGTAGTCTGCTCTCTGCTGAGAAAAACTGGGCCAATAGGGAGGGAAGAAAAACGGGCAGGAAAAGACTTCTCTTCCCCGTGCTGCTGACATGAAAAGGAGAGGGGGGGCGGCGGGGGGAAACCTCCAGACAGCAGCCTGCAACTCTCCTCACCTTATCCCACCTGTGTGGACACGCATGGACGAGGAGGAGTGGAGAGCGGAACTATCAGAGGGAGCCAGCAACATCTCACCATCACAAGGGAGAATCTTCTTGTCGCCAGTATCACTAAGCAATATTTTTTCTGATCGCCGTATAAGTGTCACGGGTGACGCTAGGCAGCCAGTTAGTTATTTAGGTTCACGTTAGGTTTTTATAGCATCAGGTACCCCCATATACTACCTAATAAAGGTTTTAACCCCCCGATTGCCCCCTAGTTAACCTTTTCACCAGTGATCACCGTATAAGAATTAGGTGGGACGTTGGTTAGTTTGTTTTTTATAGCGTCAGCGTACCCGCCGTTTATTACCAGTTAGGTTTAGTGTCAGATAGGGTCTGTGTCGCCCCAGGCAGTGTCATTAGTGCCAGTAGCGCTAACACCCACAAACGCAGCATAAACCTCCCTTAGTGGTATAATGTCTGAACAGATCAATATCTGATCTGATCAGATCTATACTAGCGTCCCCAGCAGTTTAGGGTTCCCAAAAACGAAGTGTTAGCGGGATCAGCCCTTCCAAGTGCAGTATCGATTGATCACTGTCACTTACAAAACACTAAACACATAACTGCAGTGTTCGCAGAGTCAGGCCTGATCCCTGCGATCGATAACAGTTTTTTTGGTAGCCTTTTATACAGTTTAAATTTAGAGCCCAAAATGGCAAATCGAAGGTACACTAGTGAAGAGGCCTACATGTTTCTGAGCATGACAGATAGTGAAGAGGAGGTAACTCATCTGTTAGATTTAGGCTCAGAATACGATCCTGTAGATGACAGCAGCTCCATGACAGATAGCTCTGACGATAAAGGTAAGGTCCCTGCTAAGGTCAGGCGTACCCGACCCCATTCTTCTGCTGTTGTTGAGGTGCAAGAACCGCAGGGCTCTCATATGGAGCAGAGAAGTACTAGCGCCGCTCATCCTTCTGGTGAACTGGCAAGCACCAGTGGCCTAGTACACCCTGGTCATACATCCAGCACTGCAGTAACACTTGGTGACGTGGCGAGTCCCATAAGTGCAGTTCAAGCTGGCAAGGTGGCAAGCACAATTAGTGTCCCGCTGCCACCACGAAGAAGACAAAGACAGGCCCGTTGTGCCCATAGTGTCCTTCCCTGCAGAATTTGCCAATCCTAATTAGGAGCCCACTACTTCTGCACCACTTCCCCCATTCTCTGGCCAACACGAAATTCAGGTGGAAACAGTTAATTTTACGGCACTTGATTTTTATTCACTGTTTTTCACGGAAGATCTCTATAGATCTATTGTGAACCAAAGTAATCTGTATGCTGGTCAATACATTGCCGCTATTCCCTAGTCCTCCCTTGCCAAAGAATGGAAACCAATTCCGGTTTCCCGAATTTAAGACCTTTCTGGGCCTATACCTCGACATGGGCATAGTTAAATTGAGTGAGCTGCAGTTATAATGGTCCATTGACCCAGTTTACCATTTGCCCATGTTCTCTGCCTCCATGGTTAGGGCATGATATGAGCAGATCTTGTTGTTCATGCATTTCAACAACAACTAACTTTGTCGTCCTCGTGGAGATCCTGAATTCGATCGGCTCTACAAAATTCGGCCCCTCATAAACCACTTCAACAAACGTTTTGCAGCCTTGTATACTACCCATCAAGTTGTCTGCGTTGACGAGTCCCTCATCAAATTTCTGTCCATTTGTCTTTCAAACAGTACCTTCCCAGATATGGGGTAAAGATGTATAAGCTCTCTGACAGGGCCAGAGGCTATACATGTAGTTTTACGGTTTACCATGGAAAAGATAGTCACGTAGAGCCGGAGAACTGCCCAGATTACATAGGAAGTGCTGGCAAGATAGTGTGGAACTTGGTGTCACCCTTATTCATAAAGGGGTACCATTTGTATGTAGACAATTATTACATGAGCGTGCCACTTTTTAGTCACTTGTTTGATCATCAAATTGGCACATGTGGCACCGTGCGATCTAATCGCCGGGGCTTTCACCAGCGGCTTGTAGATTCTCGTCTTAGGCTGGGGGAGAGAGCCTGCTCAAGGTGTAATAATTTGCTCACTGTGAATTGGAGTGATAATAAGAATGTTTTCGTTCTTTCCTCCCTTCACGCAGACAAGACAGTCCAAATTCGTACGGCGACTGGTGTTGTGGAGAAAACACGAATGTCCACGAATATAAACAAAATATGGAAGGGGCTGACCTCAACGACCAGTTGTTGGCGCTGTACCTAGTTGCCTATAAGGCCAGACGCTGGTACAAAAAAGTGTCTATACTTATTTAAATTGACTTTGCTGAATGCTTTTGTGCAGAATGCTTTTATAGAGCTTCAGGACGGCATGGATCTTTCCTTAAATTCCAGGGAGATATTGTTCGAGCCCTCCTGTATCCAGGCGGTGCTGCACCTCGCCATCCCCAACCAAATGTAGTAAGCCGGCTGCATGAGAGGCATTTTCCGTATGTCCTCCCTAGTACCCCTACCCAACGAGCCCCCCAAAGAAAATGTTGTGTCTGTAGAAAGTGCGGATATCCTTGACACCCGTTATTATTGTCCATGCTGTGCTGACAATCATGGTCTTTGCATTGGTCTTTGCATTGGTGAATGTTTTTTTGTTAAAATCGTTAAAAATATATAAAAAAAACACCAATATATATGTATATAAAAAATGTTTTTTTTTTGTTGTTTTATTGTTCTCTCCCTCTCGATTCTCTCTCTATTGTTCTGCTTTTTTTTTTCTTTTACTGTATTCTATTCTGCAATGTTTTATTGTTATTATGTTTTATCATGTTTGCATTTCAGGTATGTAATTTTTTTATACTTTACTGTTTACAGCGTTTTATTGTTAACCATTTTTTTGTTTTCAGGTATGCCATTCAGCTGTAGCATGGATTTATTTATCTTGACAGCAACAGCGTTTGCTCCCACGATACATAAAGCCTTGACTCCAGTGCTGTCGGAGGTGATTTCACCACCACAGTTTAAAAAAAAGAGAATATATACCGAAGCATGGGGCCAGCAAGGGCGGAGGAGTGATTTGCTCCTATATTTATGGACCTGACTGTAAGGCTCCTCAACAACAGACATCAGCCTGCATGCTAAAATGGGATGGTCATGGCGTGAATGAGCCCCCCAATTCTTTATGCCAGCCAGTAATGCTTAAATGCATTGACAAGATGATTTAGTGGCAGTCAGTGAACATTCTTGCACCCTCAGGGGATGTTGCACTGAAGCGCAGTCACTGCAGAAGGGTTTGCCGTGGAGATTTTGGAGACCAAAACAGATCCCATTACATGACCGCGTCCACACAATGGGTACTCGCAGGACACAGAGTAATATCTAGCAAATAAGGGTTCAAAGCAACCTTAAAAAAGGGGAAGCTCTGCTTATCTAACCCTTCCCATGGTATATCCCGAGTAGCCTTTTTTAAAAAAAAAATGGTATTCACTAAAAAAACAACTAAAATACTGCATGAGTTATTTTATGACATGCAGTATTTTAGTAGTAAGGGTTGCGGTAATTTACCGCCAGTGTCCTTAACAAAGGCTTGTTCAAGAGCGGGTGGCATCCTTAACAACTAGTAACTGTCATGTTTGTCCTTAACAGGTGATGAGTCATCAGTTGTCAGCAGGGTTCCCCATTGACAGCTGAATGTAAAAAGAAAAAAAAAATGCCGGCACTGAAAAAAAAATAACAAAAAGAAACAGTCTGGGCCCTACAATCCATACTAGGCCCTTAGGGTCTAGTTAGTAAGTTTTTTTTGGAGAACCCCCACGACACAAAAAAAAAAATGGCTTAGGGTGCCCACCCAAAATCTATAACAGGCCCTTATCCAAGCATGCAGTCCGGCAGGTCAGTAAAGGGGGGGGTGAGCGAGCACCCTACATCCTGAACCATACCTTAACATGGGGGAGTGCTTTAGGGCTGGGAAGCCCCCACCCACAAAGCACCTTGTCCCCATGTTAATGGGGACAATGGCCTCCTCCCACAATCCTGGCCGATGGTTGTGGGGGTCTGGCAACAGTGGATAAGGACTAGGGATGAGCTTTGCGTTCGATACGAACGTATGTTCGACTCAAACATTGTCTGTTCGTACGTTCGGCGAAATTCAAACAAAATCGGTCGTTCGCGCCAAATTCGAGTGACGCAAAACGGCCCATAATTCACTGCGGCATTGCGCGCTGATGATTGGCCAAGCATGCTGTATGTCCCGCATGCTTGGCCAATCACAGCGCGCAAAAAAACAAGAGCCATAATTGGCCAAAGCCTGGGTGGCTTTGGCCAATTATGGCTCAGGGCTTTAGCACACGCCCCACACTATATAAGGCCGCCTGCTGGGCGGTCTCGTCGTGTGGTGTGTTCCGGCTTGTTAATGAAAGCAGTTAGAGAGACAGAGAGATTGTATTTTTAGATAGAGCAGGCTAGTCAGTTTAGCTTTAATTACAGTGTGTAGAGAATATATATACATCCCTAGGAGTTGTACATATATTTATACACTGTATAGCTTAGCTAGATCAGCTATTCCTAATTTACTGGCAGGCAGGTGATTGTGCTATTTAAAGACGTTATCACAGGCATAGACACCCAGCAGGTACAATATTTAAAGGAATTTTTATTTATTTTTTTATTTAAAGGGGTGTTCCAGCCAAATGTGGTGTTTATTAAAAGTCAGCAGCTACAAAAATTGTAGCTGCTGGCCAGGGCCGGAGTGGGACTCATTTTCAGCCCTGGAGTTTCATGCCTTAGACCAGCCCACTTTAGTTGGTTCCAGTGGCAGTTCGTCCATAGAGGGCGCTGGAGTGCCGCCCCCTCTGGCTCTCACCGCCACTGATCTAATAATATAGATTCATGCATTGCACGAATCTATGTTATTATCGCCGCTGTTATTCAGATGGTCGGCGCTTATGTCCGGCCATCTGAATAACGGCAGCTGGTTGGCTGTACGGAAGTGTCTTTCAGAGCCAGCGGCTCTGATAGGCTTTCCCAGTACAGCCCTCGGGTCCCGGAAGCTTATCTTCAGAGCACACAGGCTGTACCCTCCTTGGATAAGACTGACAGGCGTATCAGCCAATCAGGTTGGCCGGTTCTGGCTACCGGTAACCTGATTGGCTGAGACGCCTGTCAGTCATCGAGGGCGGGAGAAGACATCGTGGGATGTGGATGCCTCACTCCAGTAAAGGTAAGTGCCGGGCGGGGGAAGAGCACTTTACAGGGCACAGCGGCAACATCAATGGGCACAGTCAGTGGTGACAATAGCCACAGCGGGATGAATAGGCACAGTGGCAACAATTAAAGGGCACGGTGGGGGCAATAGGCACAGTGGGGATAACTGGCACAGTGGCGACCATTAAAGCGCACAGTGGTGACAATTGATTGCACAGTGGCTGCGTTTAAAGGCATGGCACAGTGGCTGCATTTAATGGCATGGCACAGTGGCTGCATTTAATGGCATGGCACAGTGGTTACGTTTAATGGCATGGCACAGTGGTTACGTTTAATGGCATGGCACAGTGGTTACGTTTAATGGCATTGCACAGTGGTTACGTTTAATGGCATTGCACAGTGGCTGCGTTTAATGGCACGGCACAGTGGTGCGAATTGATGGCACAGTGGCTGCGTTTGGCATGGCACAGTGGTGACAATTGATGGCACAGTGGCTGCATTTGATGGCATGGCACAGTGGTGACAATTGATGGCACAGTGGCTGCATTTGATGGCATGGCACCACTGGCGTAGCGGGGGGGGGCGGCAGGGGGGGCTCCTGCACCGGGCGAAAAATTGCGGGGGGCGAAATCCTGGCGTCCGCGGAATGCGCCGCCGCCGCCTTAGGAAAGGCCGCGGCTTTGGCCTAGCTCTGGAGCTGTCGGCCATCTTGGTACACCCGGCGGCGGCGCGCCTGGTTGGCTGGTGGAACTGTCTGTCTCCCTTGATGTGGGAGTGGCGGGAAACACCAGCCAACCAGGCAGAAGGGCGCGCTGATTGGCCTGGAACATGTGTTTACAGCGCGGCGGCATCTCCATCTCCAGCAAGGTAAGTGGGGGGGGTCGGTGTAAATCTACAGGGGTGCTCTGCCTGATCTCCACCTATCCACCTCAGAGCCTGTCATTTTAGTTAAACTGCTGGGACTTGTAGTTCTCTATCTTCTCCTGGGGCTCATGGAGATTGGAGAACTACAAGTCCCAGCAGGTTATACATTATCATACAATAAGGCTCTGAGGTGGATGGGTGTGGATTGCATGCACCTAAACCCCAGGAGAAGATGGAGAACTACAAGTCCCAGCAGGTTATAATATAAGGCTCCGAGGTGGATGGATGTCCAGACACCCATCCACCTAGGAGCCTTATATTATAATCTGCTGGGTCTTGTAGTTCTCCATCGTCTCCTGGGGCTCAGGTGCATGCGATCCACCATCTATGGGACTACAAGTCCCAGCAGTAAGAAAAACTGAACAAAGATGGTGGATTGCATGCACCCGAGCCCCAGGAGACGATGGAGAACTACAAGTCCCAGCAGGTTATAATATAAAGCTTCGAGGTGGATAGATGTCTGGACAGTGACAATTGGTGGCACAGTGGTGACGATTGGTGGCACAGTGGTGACGATTGGTGGCACAGTGGTGACGATTGGTGGCACAGTGGTGACGATTGGTGGCACAGTGGTGACAATTGATGGCATGGTACAGTGACTGCATTTGATGGCATGGCGCCCTGTGATTGGGCGTATGTGGTTATGCGCTAGCGCCGGGGGGGGGGGGGGGGCGAAAAAAAAGTTCTGCCCCGGGCGCCCATAACTCTGGTTACGCCACTGCATGGCACAGTGACTGCGTTTAATGGCATGGCACAGTGGTGCTAATTGATGGCACAGTGACTGCGTTTAATGGCATGGCACAGTGGTGCGAATTGATGGCACAGTGGCTGCGTTTGATGGCATGGCACAGTGGCTGCGTTTGATGGCACAGTATTCTCCCAACTACCTACCTACTTGCTGAAAGTGTGAAAGAACCCCAACTCACTCCTCACTCTTTCCATCTCTCTGTCAACATCCCTCCCCCATCACTCCACTGTCTTTCCATTATAAATAAATAAAAATACTCCAATGCGCTTCCACACCAAATTTGCTTACTACTTACAAACAAATATGAACACCTTAAGACCATCAAGCGTAATAATCAAATATGGAATTATCATACATTTTATAAAAACACACACTATACAACACCAGCACTTTATCTACAAAACCAGCCTGATCTGTGATATTGCTGCTGCTGCTGCTGCCTCCCCTCTCCTGGCATGCTGGGATTTGTAGTGCCACAGCCTGACACATGAGGTGGTCATACAGGAGTGAAGGCTATGCCTGGTGAGCAGATAATGGGTAGGGACAGGGAGATCTGAGAAAACATGCTGCATTTAGAAGCAGAGCAGTTCACAGCCACACACAAAAACGACAGAAGCCTGCTACACAGAGCCCATCCTCCTCTCCCCTCTCTCTCTCCCCCTCTTCCTGCCCACCAAGATAAGCCACAGACAGGACTGACTGCACGTTGTTCAGCTAGCTTACCTTAGGCTAGGCTGAACTCCGTCCTCCACTGCAGGCTGCATGGCTCCACTCCTCCCCCTCTCAGCATCTCCTGTGAGGAACTTGAATAAGGCGCGCTGAGAGACAGGGGGAGGGTACAAGAAACTTCACTCAGACTTCACAGACTGTCGGTCTCTGTCGGCTCCAGCCGGGAACAGCACATGCGCAGTATGTACTGACGGATTGTGCTGAAACCAGCAGCCAATCTGATCCCGCGGCGCCGAGTGATGTCATTGGTCCGCGCCTGGAACGCAAGAGGCATATTTCACCGGTATTTCACCGGCCCATAACCCGACCAGCCCACCGGGAATTCTCCCGTTTCTCCCGATTGGCCACTCCGGGCCTGCTGCTGGCTTTTAATAAACACTCACTTACCTTTTCCACGTTCCAGCGACGCGCCGGCCGAAGCTCCGCTCCTCTTCCCCCCCTCCCCGGCCGGCGTCTTCATTCTTACTGTGGGCACCCAGCCTTGACGGCCGGGCACCCACTGCGCATGCGCGAGTGGCACGCCGCTGATTGGACAGGCAATCGTCTAGGACCTGTCAGTGTCCTAGGCGGTCGCCTACAGGGAGGGGCTGCTGTAGGCGATTAAGCTTAATCGCCTAGCCAGCCCCTCGGCGGAAGGAGGAAGTGGGACAGGAAGTCACACTCCTCCTGAAGCCCCCACTCCCCCCCCCAAAAAAAATTACATGCCAAATGTGGCATGTAAGGGGGTGTGGAGTGGATTAAGCGGAAGTTCCATTTTTGGGTGGAACTCCGATTTAAGCATCAATAAAATCACTGCTCCTGGAGCAGTGATTTTAATGATGCTTAACTTAACCACTTCAGACCCGCGCTATAGCCGAATGACGGCTACAGCGCGGGTCTGAATATCCAACCCGCCGTCTTTTGATGGCCGCCCCTTTGGGCATTCCCAGCGCGCGCTCCAGAGCACGCAGCGGGGAAGCTCTGTGTTGGCCGTGTCCCAGCCTTGTGGTCGGCAAAGGGAGTAAATCCGGACCTGATGACAGGAGAGTGACCGGGTCTCAATGGATCTGGTTAACACCACTCCAGGGTGGCCACAGTCCGCATTGAAGAAGGGCCCTGTGCGGCTTCTTGTCTGATTCAGGTGCGAGTTCAGGCAAAAATTGGGACCTGAATGGGTGTACCGAGACGCACCATACCCCATGCTGGGACCTGTGGCCCTAGCATAGGAGAAGGAAGCCTAATATTGCATGCTGGGATCACTGTTTAGTTATCATTTTTTTTTCTTTTGTGAATTGACTTTCACTCCTGTTTTATGCTGTATTTACCAACCGTTTTTGCGTTATACAGTAAATACCACCTAAAGCAATAGTGAATTGACATTTTCAGGATTGCATGCTGTATCTGGGAAAACGCCTCAATACTGCATGTGATCTAGTTCTGTGAATGGAGCCCATAGAGTCATATGACCAGCAGAACTACAAGTCCCAGTATGCCCTATCACCCAGATCCCTAGTCACATGACCTGTACTGACTGTATCCTGTGTAGAACTACAACTCCCAGAATGACCTTTCACCTCCATCCCAAGTCACTTGACCTGGCACCTGCTCTCAGCCACTCATCAGCAGAGTTCTGTGAGAAGCTCCTCGGCCCTGTCTGAAAGAAATAAAGGGAGCACCATTCCTGACCTTCTGAAAATGCTTGTTGATATTAAATCAATGGCATTCACTATTGTCAGTGACTGATCTGGAACGGGTGTGTGGATTGTCAATAGCCTGAAGTCTTATCTGTTACCGATATAAACCACTGAAGACAAGACCAACGACATTTTGAGAAGCTACACCCATCAGCCGCCTCCTCTTTCTCACGACTTCTTACTATATTATTATCCCTCCCACACTCACACTGGAGGATAACAAGCACGTGACACCCCATTACCCGGCGCGGCCTTTAGGCTCGGCTACCAGTCTAGACATCTGATTGGTCACGCCACTCTCACGTGAGCTCAGAGACCAGGTGGCGAATGAAGGTGACGGGGGGGGGGTAAATGAGCGCATGCGCATGGCATGCCGCTAGGAAAACTGGCGATTGGTAGCAAGCTTTACATGGGACCGGAAGTAAGCTTGGTCCTTCCCACCCACAACTGTCAGCGGTGGAGGTGAAGAATGAAGCTGTGAATGGGCGAAGGCTGCATAGTGCACGGGGCGGGCAGAGCTGGGCATGGCGTGCCGTCATGGACGGTGAGTGCGCACAAGAGGCTGGGCCGCCACACCCAAGCACTATAGAGCTTAGGAGCCATTGGGGGGAGAGAAGTGGCTGTTGGGGGGGCTGGGTGTGTGACTTTGGGGAGCAGTCATTCATGTGTGAGAATATGGCCTGCTAAGGGCACTGGAGGACATGAGGGGAGGGCTTGTATGGCTGCTAATATTGAGTCACACCAACTCTTTGTTTACTTATCTCCCACATTGGGGAGACATCAGACACCTCCAGTCACAGCTGCTGCAGTTGGATGCCCTCCTCTCTACTAGTATGAATGTACATAGGTATACAGGGAGAGTAATCACTGTAGCGGACAAGCTAGTGAGTTTAGGAATGGTTGCATGGGAATTCACTAACAACCCGAACAGAATCCCTTGCTGTAGATAAAAATAAGCTGTGCACCGTTCACTAAAGTTGAATAATGCCCTTGCTATAGGTGTAGGTTAAGAGAAAGAACAATCTCGCTGATCTAAATAAACAAATAGTGAGCAGCTACACAACAACGTGACAAAAATTGGGCAAGAAAAAAAAAAAATATATATATATATAACGCTACATATTTTTTCTATTCTAGGTTACTCATGGTAAGTTGTCATGTGATTGCAGTCCCCGGCCCAATGTTCTGTGGGTAGGGATGCTCATAGGATCATTGACCTAAGACCCCTTAACACTGGGGTGTTTTTTGGGCGTTTTGGTGTTAAAAGCCTGTAAAGCGCCTGAAAGAAGCCTCATCTGTAATGTGAAAGCCTGACTACTATCAGAGCCTTTTCACACTGCCAGCGCCCAAAAAACGCTTTGATGTTAAAAAAAAAAGCTCCCTCGATGGGAATGGGGCTTTATGAGCAGTGTATTCAACTTTTTTCTTTTTTTGTCGCCCTGCCAGGGCAGTGCCTCAGTGTGAAAGCACTCAGGCTTTTACATTGGGGATTGCAGATGCAGCTTCTAAAGCGCCTGAAAAACGCCCAAGTGTGAAAGGAGAGTCAGGACGCCCACTAACGCACAGCTCCTTTCTCTATCTGCAGTGTAGAGAGTGTCCTGACTCTCCTGTAGCCCAAGGGAGGGGGTGAGCACGACACTCCACACCAGAGAGAAAGCCTCACATTACTGTGTGTAGTTACAGACAGAAAAACAGGAAGTGAGGATTTCTCAGAAGAAATGAGGACATTTAAAAGCAAAATGGAAGGATGAGGTAAGTGAAGGACGACTGCGCTAAGGTAAAGGAATCTATTTAGGGGAAAAAATTGTACCTTTACAACCCCTTTAACCACTTAAGGACCGCCTACTGCACATTTACGTCGGCAGAATGGCACGGCTGGGCACATCAACGTATATATACGTTGATTTTAGTACCCAGCCGTGGGTCGCGTGCCTGCGACCCGGTCCGAAGCTCCGGGACCGCGGGATTCGCGGACCCGATCGCCGCTGCAGTGCGGCGATCCGTCCCTGGAGCGGAAGAACGGGGAGAGCCGTGTGTACACACGGCTTCCCCGTGCTTCTCTGTGGCTGTAGCATCGATCGCGTCATCCCTGTAATAGGGGGACGCGATCGATGACGTCACACCTACAGCCACACCCCCCTACAGTAGTAAACAAACCACATAGGCACACATCCCCTACAGCGCCACCTGTGGTTAAAGTGGAGTTCCACCCATTTTTTTATGTTTGTCTGTGCTGCATGCCCTAATCTCATAGTGTTCAGAATGGACAATTTTTATTTATTTTGTTGCCTGTAAATACCTTTATTTTGTAGTCCTTCATTACTTCCTCCTCCTTATTAGCCTAGGCTATTAAGTCACAAGGCTATTTGCAAGGGTTTCTGGGATAGGCATCATGTTTCCCAGTAGTCCTTGCAAACCTGACTGAAACCTATTACATTGCTTGTGCAGCACTGAGCATGTGCGAGATATGCAAAGCTGAAATCCAGGAAGTCATACAGTCTGGCTTCATGATGCCCACACTTAAGATGGCCACGGTCTATTTCTAGATTATAAACTCTAAAATGCTGTAACAACCTAACAAAACGGACCTTAGTTTACAGACTAACTTTACTAGAATACATTAAGCTTGTGTATTACAGGGGTATTTATATTTATGAAGTGAAATTGTGGGTGGAACTCCCCTTTAACTCCCAAACTGCAACTGTCATTTCCACAGTAAACAATGCAAATTTAAATGCATTTTTTACTGTGAAAATGACAATTGTCCCAAAAATGTGTCAAAATTGTCTGAAGTGTCCGCCATATTGTCGCAGTCACGAAAAAAATCGCTGATCGCCGCTATTAGTAGTAAAAAAAAAAAAATTAATAAAAATGCAATAAAACTATTCCTTATTTTGTAAACGCTATAAATGTTGCGAAAACCAACCGATAAACGCTTATTGCGATTTTTTTTTTTTTTTACCAAAAATACGTAGAAGAATACGTATCAGCCTAAACTGAGGAAAAAAAATGTTTTTTTATATATTTTTGGGGGATTTTTATTATAGCAAAAAGTAAAAAATATTGCATTTTTTTTAAAATTGTCGCTCTATTTTTGTTTATAGCGCAAAAAATAAAAACCGCAGAGGTGATCAAATAACACCAAAAGAAAGCTCTATTTGTGGGGAAAAAAGGACGCCAATTTTGTTTGGGAGCCACGTCGCATGACAGCGCAATTGTCAGTTAAAGGGACGCAGTGCCGAATCACAAAAAGGGGCAAGGTCCTTTACCTGCATTTTGGTCCGGGTCTTAAGTGGTTAACAAGCATTTAACCCTTGTAGTCTGGTGTAATTAATTTTCCTTATGTCTGGAGCTGGCCTTTAAAGTATATCTACAGTAGGGAATGGTTTAAAGGGGTTGTAAAGGTTCATTTATTTTCTAACTAGGTTCCTTTTAAAGAGGAAGTAAACCCTCTCGGGATGATCGCTGTTAGAAACGGCATGCTCAGTGCACCTGCGACAATGGGTCCAAGAATTTCACCCCGATACCTAATGGCAGTCAGGGTGCCATTGTGTAGCCTGTAGAGGTCTGTGCGTCCCTCCATGGATATGCCTCCCCAGACAATCACTGACCCACCACCAAACCAGTCATGTTGAACGATGTTACAGGCAGCATAAGGTTCTCAGTGCGCCTGCGCCCGATGTGCATGCGCCTTAGACATCAGTGCTGCTATTTCTGCAAATATCTCCCTAAACCTTTTAGGTTTGGAGATATTTCTTGCACCTACAGGTAAGCCTTAATCTATGTTTACCTGTAGGTCAAAGTGATTGTAATGGGTTTACAACCACTTTAAGCTAGTGCATTGTTGGGTCACCTACCTTTTTTCCTTTGCTTTCCCTTCTAAATGTTTTTTTTTTCCTGAATTTCTCACTTCCTGTTCCTCAGTAAGCTTGCCCCCATCATCCGAGCCATTCTGGCTGGGGGTTAGTCGGCATGCTCGCCCCCTCTCTTGGAACTACATCCCTGCGGGGAGATGCTGTGTACATATGTGAAAGGGTCTGGACTCCCCTGGAGAAGCCGCAGAGAACCTTATGCTGCCTGTAACATCGTTCAACATGACTGGTTTGGTGGTGGGTCAGTGATGGTCTGGGGAGGCATATCCATTAGAGTTGCCACCTCATCCCTTTAAAACCGAACACATATTAATTACACATGTTCTATTGCTAATTAAGGTGGTAATTAAACTCACTTGGTGCTTTACCTGCAGTAAATTAGCCTCAGAACCTGTGTAATTCATATGTGTTCGGGTTTAAAGGGATGAGGTGGCAACCCTAATATCCATGGAGGGACGCACAGTCCTCTACAGGCTACACAATGGCACCCTGACTGCCATTAGGTATCGGGGTGAAATTCTTCGACCCATTGTCAGACCCTACGCTGGTGCAGTGGGTCCTGGGTTCCTCCTGGTGCAAGACAATGCCCGACCTCATGTGGCGAGAGCATGCAGCCAGTTCCTGGAGGATGAAGAAATTGATACCATTGAATGCCCCCCACGCTCACCTGACCTAGATCCAAAAGAACACCTCTGGGACATTATGTTTTGGTCCACCAGGTGCCGCCAGGTTGCACCTCAGTCTGTTCAGGAGCTCAGTGATGCTCTGGTCCAGATCTGGGAGAAAATACCCTAGGACAGTGTTTTTCAACTCCAGTCCTCAAGGCACACCAACAGGTCATGTTTTCAGGCTTTCCATTATTTTGCACAGGTGATTTGATCAGTTTCACTGCCTTAGTGATCACCACAGCCATTTCATCTGAGGGAAATCCTGAAAACTTGACATGTTGGTGTGGACTGGAGTTGAAAAACACTGCCCTAGGACACATCCATCTCTCATTAGTAGCATGCCCTGATGTTGTCAGGCATGCATACAAGCACTTGGAGGCCATACAAACTACTGAGGACCATTTTGAGTTGTTGCAATGAAATTTCAGCAAAATGGTCTAGCTTGTTGCATAATATTTTCACTTTGATTTTCGGGGTGTCTTTTGAATTTAGCCCTCTGTAGGTGGATACATTTAATTTCTATCAAATGATGTGCCATTCTTTCATTCCTAACATATTACCCAGTTTATCAATATAGATATCCAACATGAGATTTTTGCCTGTTGAGCTCTGATATGTTTTCAAAGTGTTCCCTTTTAATTTTTTTTGAGCAGTATAGTTCAACCAACGTCCCTTCCCACCCCTAGCCCCCAACGCTGACCAACAGCCAAAATCGGGTATGCACATAGAGTAGAACCAGGTAATGTTTTATGATGCAAATAAATGAATTATTCAGTGCTAGAAAGTAAACGCACAATGAAAAAACTAATGCAAGCCAGCACTGAAGGTAAATTCAAATAAAACACCCCAGCAGAAATGATGAAAAGAATAGTGCAGCGCAAAACAAATTAATAAATACTTTCAAACAACATATATAAGAAAAATCCAACAGAATGTCCATATGTGTACAGATCATCCACAGTGAATAAGAGGAGCCAGAAAATTGTCCATAAGTGTACTAAAATTCCATAGTGAATGTGAGGAGCTACATCCAAAGCGTGAATGGTGAAATCAGAAGAAAAACCTCCACCAGGTAAGGTAAGAATGGCCTCTCACCTTATTGCCTAGACCAAAAAGGTCAAACAGCATAATAATAACACGGATCTCCCGAATAGTCCAATCAATTCAACAGCAGGATCACTCATGCGGCATCAGTAAATTCAAACGCCAGTAATGGTTTATGCAAAAGAATAGAAAAAGATCTAGTGCTCTCTGAAGCGTACTTTAAAATGTATTGCATATGAAATAAACACACTCACATAAAACGCACTCGTTCCTGAGTGCTAGGTAAAAAGCCAAACAGCCGGGAATCCATCAAACAGATTGTTGGGACACACGGTGTGCGATGTGCAGTCGCGGGTGACGTCACGCATGTATCTCCCCCCTCGTACGTCGTTACGTCCACTAGGCGGGACTTCATCAGCGTGGGGAAGGCAGAAACCTTCCCCACGCCGATGAAGTCCCGCCTAGTGGACATAACGACGTACGAGGGGGGGAGATACATGCGTGACGTCACCCGCGACTGCACATCGCACACCGTGTGTCCTAACAATCTGTTTGATGGATTCCCGGCTGTTTGGCTTTTTACCTAGCACTCAGGAACGAGTGCGTTTTTATGTGAGTGTGTTTATTTCATATGCAATAAATTTTAAAGTACGCTTCAGAGAGCACTAGATCTTTTTCTATTCTTTTGCATAAACCATTACTGGCGTTTGAATTTACTGATGCCGCATGAGTGATCCTGCTGTTGAATTGATTGGACTATTCGGGAGATCCGTGTTATTATATGCTGTTTGACCTTTTTGGTCTAGGCAATAAGGTGAGAGGCCATTCTTACCTTACCTGGTGGAGGTTTTTCTTCTGATTTCACCATTCACGCTTTGGATGTAGCTCCTCACATTCACTATGGAATTTTAGTACACTTATGGACAATTTTCTGGCTCCTCTTATTCACTGTGGATGATCTGTACACATATGGACATTCTGTTGGATTTTTCTTATATATGTTGTTTGAAAGTATTTATTAATTAATTTGTTTTGCGCTGCACTATTCTTTTCATCAATGTTTTATGATGTCCATCGTGAATCTTGTATCTTCATCCCATCTTTGAGAGGTTAACCATTTGAGTAGTTCATGAGGCAATCGTTATTCGTTCATACAAAAATCTTTTTCAATGGCATAAGTGTGTGCACAACCTATGTATACTTTAACCCACTGTAGATGAGGATTCGAGACATACCTGCCATACTTTTTGGTGCTTTTTCCCACAGCCCCTTGCTCTGTAGAGATGTATCAGAGTTTAATAGACCCTTCAAATATATACCGTGGGATCATTTGATTACTTCCAGTTTAATAGAATAACCTTCCTACCGTAAAAGAACCCTATGTTCAGTAGAGTGCTGTGGGCCAGGGATGGGACTACCTCCTCCACCAAACCCAGTAGACAGACCCTAGATTTCCTGGGGATCGGGATGCTGAGCACCTTCGACAGGCATCCTGTTATACCCGACCAGAAGTTCTGAATTTGCAAACCACTCCAGAAAACATGTTCCACGTCAGCCGTGGAGTGTGAGCACCGCCATCATTGACCACTAGTGGATGGATAGACGCGGGACAATCTGGCTGGTGTATAATATACAATGCAGGAACCTAAATTGAATTAGACGGTCCCTAGCAGATACCAAATGCTTGAAGGGTTGATCCCACATATCCTCCCAGTCTTCCCCTTGTAGATCTGCGATTTCCCGCTCCCTGCATCTGGATACCCCCCAGAGGTGTTTTTTTAAAGAGGTATTTGTAAGTAGCTGATAGTGGTTTGGACAGTTCCTCGCCTTTTAAGAGTATCTCTAGTGCTGAGGGGCGGCATTCAACTCTTTGGCCATTGAACTGTGCCTGAGACGCGTGGCGCAGCTGCAAATGGCGAAATAAGGAATTGGGTTGGTCGTGTCTTGCCTTCATTTGATCAAATGTAATAAGATTCCCTTGCCTGGTGATGTCTCCCAACACTCTAACACCCCCATGGGCCCAAATCATGGTATCCGGGAGGGAGCAGAAATGCGGTAGATTTGGGTTCAGCCACAAAGGGGCCGAAGGCGTAACTCCTGTATAACTAGGACATTAGAGTGGTAGTAGTAGCCCAGGCCCTAATGGTCGCTTTCATCAAGATCGTCAGAGGCAGGCTGGGTTTTGGGACAGTCGCAAACTCTCGTAGGACACCAAGTGTGCCACTTCCAAAACTGTGGCAGAGCCCCCGTCCTCCGTCAATGCCCAGCAAATGCCATCAGACCTGCCAGATAGTACTTTTGCCAGTCTGAAAGTGCCAATCCCCTGCCCGCTTGGCTCCTGAAGTACCTTAATGTTTATGTGAGGTGACTAAGGGGACTATAAGAAAGACCCTATGATACTATTTAGTGTCTTAAAGAAGGCTTTGGGAATCCATAGAGGAGAATGGCGTAGGAAGTACAATATTAAAATCTTATTTTTGATGAGGCAAACACGCCTCAATAGGGAGAGGAGCAATTGCTTCCAGACCTGAGTACTTTGTTTAAAGCGGATTTCCACCCAAAAATTGAACTTTTGTTTTAAGCACTCCTTGCCCCCTTGCATGCCACATTTAGCATGTCATTTTTTTTTTTGGGGGGGGGAGTGGGTGCTTCGGTAGGAGTGTAAATTCCTGTCCCACTAACTCCTTCTGCCTGGGGACCACCTAGGCGACTCCTCCTCTTGCCTTAGGTAGCCCCTCCCTCTAGGTGATCTCCTGGGACACGTGACAGGTCCCAAGAGATCGCCTGTTCACTCCTAGAGCGCAGCACGAATCGCGCATGCGCAGTGTGTCCCCGGCCGTGAAGCCGAAAGCTGTCACTGCCGGGTGCTCACAGTCTGAATGGAGGTGTCGGCGGAAAGGTGGGGAAAGGAGCGTCGTTCCGCATCGCTGGACCGTGGAACAGGTAAGTGTCTTTCTTTTAAAAGTCAGCAGCTACACTTTTTATAGCTGCTCACTTTTAATAGACGTAAAAAGGCTGGAACTCCTCTTTAAGTCGAGTCACAAACGGAGGAGGTTCAGTGACATGTAGTCCTGAATATTGGTAGTTATTTTAACCCCCAGATAAGTGATAGAGGAAACCCATTGCAATGGAAGGGTACCATCCAATTGGGTCCGTGCCTCGGGACCCAGTGGCAGAATGGATGACTTGCTCCAGATCACTCGTAGGCCTGAAAATGAGGCAAACCTATCTAGTATCTGTAGGGGTGCTCTAAGAGATGGCCCGGATCCCTGAGGAACAAGAGCAAGTAGTCGTCGTATAGTGCTAGACATTCTTTAATATTCCCTACCTGAATTGCCCCTACCTCAGTGGACTTCTAAGTGCCCAAGCCATGGGTTCCGTCATTGAGGCGAAAATAAATGGGGAAGGAGGGCAACCCTGCCTAGTACCTCTACCTATTGTAAAGAATTCCAAAAACTACAATCCCCAGCCAGATGCCGTCCATGGATCACAATATAACAGTGTGATCCAGCGGCGGAATCCAGGACTGAATCTCATACTTTCCAATACTTTGCATGTATTGCCAATCTACAGAGTCAAAGGCTTTTTCAATATCTATAGAGACTAGGGTTGTCCCGATACCAGTGTCAGTATCGGGACCGATACTGAGCATTTGCGCGAGTACTTGTACTCCCTTAAATGCTCCCGATGCCTCTACCGATACTTTTTTTTTTTTTTCTCTAAGGTGACGAGCGGGCTGAGAGCTGGGGTCTTAGAAGGGACGGAGTGTTAGCTGAGAGTGGACGGAGAGCAGAACAGGCAGGAGCCCCAGCAAGATCTCCACCGCGGAGAGCAGCTCCATCATCCAATCCTCCCCGCAGACACCTGTCATCCCCGGACATACCGCCAGTACAGAGCAGGGAGGGTATGTCTGGTGATGTACTGTACTGTCCGGGGATGACAGGTGTCTGTGGGGAGGATTGGATGATGGAGCTGAAGGGACGGAGAGTT
The DNA here is from genome assembly GCA_029574335.1 of Rana kukunoris. Taxonomy (NCBI): domain Eukaryota; kingdom Metazoa; phylum Chordata; class Amphibia; order Anura; family Ranidae; genus Rana; species Rana kukunoris. Next base: position 433,521,712 of record CM056049.1, read on the forward strand.
AGCTGAGAGTGACCGGAGAGCAGAACGAGCAGGAGCCCCAGTAAGATCCCCACCGCGGAGAGCAGCCCCGGACATACCGTCAGTACAGAGCAGGGAGGGAGTGGGGCCACACAGACTGGAGATAATTCCCGAAGAGGGAAATCCCTGCCAGCCAATTGGATGGCTGGGCACGTGGGTGTGTCTGTGGGCGGGTATGTCGCGAAACCTGCTGCAAGGCATGTTCAGAACTACATTTCCCGTCATCCACCTAGACAAATGATGTCACAGCTCATAGGCGACCCTCCATAGACGCCTGAGATGGCAGCCAGGGAGAGGACACACACCGACTCAGCAAGTTCCTCCTGTCCGCCTGGATCGAGCTAGGTACTGGCACTGTGTGTAGCATGGGGAAGGGGGGCATGGCAGGTCTGGGCGGAGCTCTACACAAGTTTAAGGATTAGTCAGACTTGTAGTGCTGCACGATGGTAATGACAAAGACAGTGTGCAGGAGTTCTGTAGAGCTGGGAAAGTCATAATAGAAGACCCCTGTAATCTATATACATGGGGGAAGGGCTGTCTTAATGACCTCTGACCTTGCACTGACCTTAAAGTGACCCTATCACTAAAGGAGAATCGCAGCCGAAACTGTTTTTATTTCATATTCGAGTATCTTAACCATTTCAGCCCTGGACCATTTGGCTGCCCAATGACGGGCCATTTTTTGCGATTCAGCACTGCGCCGCTTTAACTGACAATTTGTGCGATGTGGCTCCCAAACAAAAGTGCCGCCTATCGGTGCCATCTAACAGTGCCAGCCACCTATCAGTGCCAGCGGTGCCCATAACTGCTGCTTATCAGTGCCACCTATCAGTGCCCATCAGTCGAACTGACACTTGGCATTAAAAAAAAGTATCGGTATTCGGTATCGGTGAGTACATGGGGAAAAAAGTATCGGTACTTGTACTCGGTCCTAAAAAAGTGGTATCGGGACAACCCTATTAGAGACAATAACTTTAGCCGGAAAATCTTTAGTGTCTAGCTGTAGATGTGTGAATAACCTCTTTAGGTTCGTGTCCGTCCACATGCCGGGCATGAATCCAGTTTGGTCAATGTTCACCAAGGTTGAGATAACCTTGGCCAACCTAGATGCTAGCACCTTAGTGAGGATCTTCAGATCCATATTAAGTAGCACAATAGGGCGATACGAGGAACATTCCTGTGGGTTCCTGCCAGGTTTCAAGAGAAGCACCATATAGGCTTCCATTATGGAGGCTGGCAAGGCTCCCTGCTCCCGACAAAGAGCAGGTTTGGTCTGGGAGCTAATGGGACATGTATGCTTTCTAGAAGTCGGCGGGAAGCCTGCCTGGAGCTTTCTGTTGTGGTAAAGCAAGTATTTCTGCCTCAATTTCCAGTCAGAGATGCATTCATCTTAAAAGGCAATATCAGAATCTGATGGTCTCGGCATGGAAATGCCCTGTAGCAACCCGTCTAACGTTAGAGGGTCATAGTTTGCAATTCTTGTCACCCTCAGCAAAAATATTTTTCGCCCTCTGCCTTGACTCAGTATGAGCCAGATTTGTGAAGTGCAGTGCTACGGAGCATCTTGTCTCTAGCAAGGACATGTAGCTAGCCTCCGATAGAGAGTCTGCATGGGTTCTTGCTCGCTCCCTTTCTTTGGCTAGAAGGAGCTCACCCTCCTGATTGGAAGGGAGGGGGTAAGTATATGTTCACCAGCCAAATTTTATGATGGGAGACATCCAATAATACTGCCACATATCAACCCCCTTGGTCCATAAACACCTGGTGGATTGTGCGTGGAAACCGCTTTGCTAATCAGAATAGAGACCCCTCTGCCATATGTGGAATAAGTAGAGTGAAATGCCTTCTGAATACAGGGTTTGGGTAGGGATAAAATTTTACTTCCTTCTAGGTGAGTCTCTTGTAGGACGATATGTGGCTTAACCTGTTTAAGGTATTGGAACACTGCCGCCCTCTCAAATTTGTTGTTTAACCCCCTAACATTCCATGACGGTACGTTAATCTTACTATCCATTGAAACTGTTACTAATGCATGACAACCAGATTGACTATGCTAGCGGAAAGAAAATATATAGACAGAACTCGCGCAGACATGCAATTCCTATGTACAATCAGTGTATAAAAAGCATAGATAATATGGCGTTGGTCAGTTATTCCCTCCCCTGCTGTTAAACCAGAAACTAAAAAATAAACTAAGCTAAAAAAAATAACCAAAAATTGTCCAGTATGCAGCTTGATCCCTGCAAGAAGAAAACCTTGAAGAATTCAACCAAAAGTATCGACAGTTTTGCATCGTGGATGAAAAAATGTATGTTCTGCACGAGACTTCATGCTCAGTCAATGGGTGAAATTGTGCAACCGATCCACCGCATAACATCAGCTTGCTCAATATAAGTAACGTTAAAGCACCTACCATTCTGCAGTGTGGGACGCGCAGCAAAAACAACTCCAGAACCAATGCTCATGTGCCACCGCAGATTCACATCCTTGGTGAGATGGGAGAACAAACAAGTGGGGGGGGAAAAAAAAAAAAAAAATTGAAACAGACTGAGATCCGCTGGAGTTATACAATGACCATGGTTCTATGTAAATGTTAAGGAGAAACCAACAGGTCAAAAACAAAGTGCAACAACCTGGGGACAATTGTGGTATCATGGGTTGTGATCCAGCCAGTTGCAGGAATCCTGTTTCGTTTTCAATTATTATTTTTTTTTACAGTGCCCTTGTACTGCACTCAGGTGGCTGGGGTACAACATACTCTGAGCCTGCTCTGAATATCCGTAAAGGAGCGACGTCTTCTCTGTCTCCACCGAGAAATCTGTGGGAACTCTGTGTGCCCTTTTAGCAACATATGTGGGGGGGAGATCGCCCAAAGAAAGCAGAGATTTTAAGAACTTCTCGGCAAATGCAGTAGTGGCAATCCCTTCAAGCAGCCCTACCACCCTCACATTATTTCTTCTCTGTCCTCGGCGTCATCAGCCCTGTGTTGAAGTAATCTTACCATATCCTTAAGCTCTGCCAGTCTGGAGCCCTGGGTATGTGAAGCATTCTTCCCTTCAGAAATACGCTCCTCCGCTGTGGTCAATCTGCCCCTGATTTTGTCTAAATCATGGGGAATAAGATTGGATTCTGAGGCTAGCAGATCAATGCGGCCCATGAGGTCTGATTTCGATGCTGCTATGGCCTCCAGGATCGGACTAGTTATGGCAGCAGTATCTACTTTAATCTCCTGCGGCACTTTTTTTTTCACTCACATTATTGTCCTGCTACGCCATCCTCGTGGTCTGCAATCTGGCGCGCTGTGCAGTGGAGACAGGAATCGAGATGGCATGGGCGGAGCTAGCCACCATGCTTCCCTATTCTAACGGCGGCTGCAGACTGTTCGTTCTGCTTTTTTAGAGGATGTCATTCTGTTGTTCCAGGGTGACTCCGCTAGTGTGGGAACACAATCGGTGCGGGTAACAGTCAATCAATCGGCTGCAATTAGGATAATTTACCGGAGGATAGCAGGAGCTCCAAGAAGACGCATCCTGCCTCGTTCACATCCGGCCACGCCAGATATTCGACGTGCTGCTTGTACCCAAGTCAAACGATGGATCAACTTTGGTACAATCGATGCCCATAGATGGCTTGAATCTTTGCCAGTCCCTGCTGACCCAGACAAGATTTGAATTAATCTATGGCCGCCTTCAGTCTAGTCACTCAAATTTTTGATGTTCACAAATTTACCAGGTAAAAATATTAAAGCCTGAATAAAAAATTTAAATGCATCTAAGGACTGGTAAGCTGCAATATGTTTTTTGTTTTTTTTGTTTGTATTTTGGGTTTAAATACATCAGGGCTCGACAAACCCCGGGCGCCAGGTCGCGTTTGCGACTAGAATTGGCGACCTGGCGCCTGGGGCGGCACAGCTGGGGTATCCTGTCTCTGTGCCCCCCGGCGTGATCTTGTTGGGCCGGTAATTGAGGCTGCGGTCTTCTGTAGTCCTATGTTTCCTTCTGGAATCGGGGGCCCTCTTGTGGTGGCCGTTGGTATGACAAGACAACCAGCAATTCTAATGGAACTTGGAACCCCTGCCTGTTTTAACTGCCCGCCCATCTCCTTACCTTTACTTAGAACCCCCAAATATATATATATATAATTTTCTTCTAACACCCTAGAGAATAAAATGGTGGTCGTTGCAATACTTTCTGTCGCACCGTATTTGCGCAGCGGTCTTACAAGTGCACTTTTTTGGGAAAAAATACACTTTTTTAATTAAAAAATAAGACAACAGTAAAGTTAGCCCAATTTTTATATATATATTGTGAAAGATAATGTTATGCCAAGTAAATTGATAACCAACATGTCCTGCTTAAAAATTGCATCCGCTCGTGGAATGGCAACAAACTTTTACCCTTTAAAATCTCCATAGGCAACGTTCAACAAATTCTACAGGTTGCATGTTTTGAGTTACAGAGGAAGTCTAGGGCTAGAATTATTGCTCTCACACTAACGATCGTGGCAATACCTCACATGTGTGGTTTAAACACTGCTTTCATATGCGTTCGCTTCTGCCCGCGAGCTTGGCAGGACGGGGAGCGTTCCTGGCTCCTAACTTTCTCCTAGATTCCAAGCAAATTTGTCAAGCCATGAAATACATTACCTATTTTTGCTAACGGCTTGTGGCTCATTAGTAAGTAATTTTAATCTACAAATAGAACCCCCACAACATTGTTAAATTTAAATTGGTCCTGTTTCAACTTTGATCACCTTTTTGTTTGCTGTGGAGTAAGAAAATCCAAGTGCTGATGACATATTAAATAAACCAATTAACAAGTTATCTCTGCATGATGAGCCAGAACGTCTTGCTATTTTTGCCTACTGAGTACAGTTTTTATTGGAGTCAAAGTGCAGACTGTTGGTTTTAACAGCTCTCTATATTTAGGCATGTCAGCTTTTTTTCATTTCACAATCTACATTATCTGTTTCTTTTTTTAAACATGTGGCTGTCGAGTGTGCTGTATACTTTGTGATCGTGTATACAGTACATACGGTTCATCAAACTGCACATCATTTTCTCCTATATCTTACAGGCTTCCTTCCTATACAGAACTGTTGTGGCTTTATATAGGTTTTGTGAACTTTTGTACACATATAGAGCACATGTTCTTTTCATTATATTGTGGAAGTTTTACTGTTTTCACAACAATACAAGACTAGGTGAACTACTTATTCTTGGATTTGTACTAAAATACTTTGTCTTCATGTTTACGCTGGAATGCTTTCACCTAGCTCAGCTTTCTGGGGTAAAAGGGGATATCGGGTATCGGAATAGGTGGTGTACACCCATCTCCATCAGCGAGTTACTCTATGTTCACCAGGTGTGAAGGCGAAAGCGGCTTCTCCTCCTTCCGCCCCCTCCCAAAATATTTTTTGGTAAAATACATTTTTTTTATTTTTCTATTTATTTTTTAAATGGTGACCTAGGACTCTGTTTTTGTTTTATCTGTGCACAGATATTATCAGTGTTCTTTTGTCTAGACTCTGAACTATAATTAGTAAATTTACATCCTAATGGATAGTGGACCGCTTCCAGCCCAAGGATGTCATAGGACATCTTTGACTTTCAGTGGGAATATCTAAATGATGCCTGGAGCTACAGGCATCATTCAGATATCCTTGTTTTCAGCTGGCGATTCTGTGCACCATAAGGACGATCATGGCGGCATTTCCGCCGCTTGCTCGTTCTTACAGATGACGGGGGGGGGCATATTCCCCCCCCCCCCCTCCTGTCGCAATCCGGTGCTTCTCCAGGCTCTCCGATGCCATCTGGGACCCGGAGAAAGAATCACCCGCTACCGGATGACGATCATAGAGGTTTCTGGTGACCAGATGGTCACCAGTCATCTCTAAGACTATCTGAGGCCCGGACGCAATGTTATGATGTGCTATGGGCTATGGTTGTAAAAGGTTGTAAAAGGTGTGATCGCGGCTGGTAAGCATGAGCCCCGCATCTCTCCATAAAGAGGACCTGTCGCACCCTATTCCTATTAGAAGGGATGTTTTACATTTTTTTTTTTTTTTCGCTCTATCTATCTTATTTGTCCCTGGTAGCTCCCGTTTAGAGGCAAAATCGCATGAAAATCACGCCCACATATGTGAGCGCTGTTCAAACCACACATGTGAGGTATTGCTGCATGCGTTACAGTTCGCAACAGTTGCGCAACAATTCTAGCACTAGACGGTAACCTAAAAATTGCATATGGAGATTTTTATGTACCAAAGTTTGGCGCCATTCCATGAGTGTGCACAATTTTAAAGCGCGATATGTTGTGTATCTATTTACTTGCCGTAACATAATCTTTCACGTTATACAAAAGCGTGGGCTGGTTTTTTTTTTTGTTTGTTTTTTTCATTAATACACGTTTGAAAAATTGTTGTACAAATATCGTGGGAGATAAAAAAAAAAGGTTGCAACGACCGTCATTTTATTCCCTCGATGTCTGCTAAAAAAATGATTTTTACATGTAGGAGAGGAGTGCCAGAATAGGCCCGGTATGGTAGTAGTTAAACAAGAATACCAGTAGGTAACTGTAATTAACTCATTACACTTACCTTCACAGTGCTTTTGGTTTATTCTGTGCTTTAATTTGATTTGAGTGTAGTTTTCCAGTTGCATTATAAAATCCAGGTGTGGTATATTGTTACATGTACCTACACTATATTACCAAAAGTATTGGGACGCCTGCCTTTACACTAGAGCTGCATGCATTCCGGATAACATGAACATTTTTATTTTTTTTCTTCTTAGAATTCGTGATTCTGAAGTAACTCGCGTGTGGCCGCATTTCGTTTACAGGTGTTTTTAAAGGAGATTGATGAGTATTTGTGGGGGGGGGGGTGGGGGGGGAATATACATACTCCCAACCACTTCAATACAGGGCACTTATACCTCCTTGCTGCCCAGACCAATTTTCAGCTTTCAGCGCTTACTTTGAAATCCAATTACTCAGTCATGCATTACAATATTTTTTTTTATTTTTTTTTCACACAAATAGAGCTTTCTTTAAGTGGTATTTAACTACTTGGGATCCGCGCTATGGACGAAAGACATCCACAGTGCGTCTCAAGTGCCGGGGTGGACGTCTTTGGACGTCTTTTTAGTTGCATTACCCACGCGCGCCGCTGGGGGGCGTGCAGCGGGGAAACACTGTCCCGGCGCACCGCAGGGAAGCCGATGCGTGTACCTGGCGGCCGCGGTGTCCGCCAGGTACACGCGATCGGTGGTGACACAGCAGTGACGTGGAGCTCTGTGTGTAAACAAAGAGCCCCATGTCCTGTCAGGGAGAGAGGAGACCGATCTGTGTCCCTTGTACATAGGGACACAGCATCGGTCACCTCCCCCAATCAGTCCCCCTCCACACACAGTAAGAACACATCCAGGAAATTTAACCCCTTCCATGCCCCCCTAGTGTTAACCTCTTTCCTGCCAGTCACATTTATACAGTAATTGGTGCATTTTTATAGCACTGATCGCTGTATAAATGTGAATGGTCCCAAAATTGTGTCAAAAGTGTCCGATACGTCCGCCGCAATATCGCAGGTCCAACAAAAAAATCGCAGATCGCCGACATTACTAGTAAAAAAAGAAAAAAATCATAAATCTATCCCCTATTTTGTAGGCGCTATAACTTTTGCGCAAACCAATCAATATACGCTTATTGCAATTTTTTTTTTTTAACAAAAATATGTAGAAGAATACGTATCGGCCTAAACCGAGGGAATTTTTTCATTTTTTTTAAATTGGGATATTATAACAAAAAGTAAAAAATATTGTGTTTTTTCAAAATTTTCTGTCCTTCTTTTTTTTTTTTTTGTTTATAGCGCAAAAAATAAAACTCGCAGAGATGATCAAATACCACCAAAAGAAAGCTCTATTTGTGGGGAAAAAATTATAAAAATATAATTTGGGTACAGTGTTGTATGACCGCGCAATTGTCATTCAAAATGCGTCGGCGCTGAAAATTGGTCTGGGCACGAAGTGGGTTTAAGTGCCCAGTAATGAAGTGGGGTTTTTTTTTTTTTTTGCGACATTGAAAAATTGAAAAAAGAGCGATTAAATTTATGGTGTGATTGGTGTGCACTGTAGGCGGTAACGAGCTGTTCCGGCAATCGCCTCCTCCCTCACGATTGGTGTGAGTTGGAGAATCCAGTAACGGCTCGTTACCATGGTTTTACACGCTGACTGGCTGCGATTCAATTTCATTGGCTCTTTACCGCAATCAGGAATTGGCTGTGTCAGGGTGACAAGCTCCATCGACCACTCTGTGCGCCCCTAGAGGACAGAGCATGTGACCGGATGTGATTGGACACAGCCGGCCACGTGGTAAAGAGACATTTTTATTGGCTCTTTACACTGATCGGGGAAGGGACACTCCTCATTGCCAGGCTGTGGGCCCACCAAGGGCCTGCAGGAGCGTCAAGAACGGGAGGACGTCGTATGGAACTGGCTAAACACGGGATGTAAATGCAGCAAAAGGGACGTTTTTAAATATCTATCTGTAAAGTTAAATCGTTCAGGGGAGGTTTTAAAAAGCCCTGTGTACATTATTCCTAAATGAACAGAAAGATACAATGTTTTTATCTCTTTCAGCGCTAAGCAATGTTGTTGATAAACATGGCTTCTCTATTTTTTTTTTTTTATAGCTAGGAGCAGTGAACTGCTCTGCACTTAAATCGTGTAAATGCTAAATTAAGATCGTGTGGGGGATTGAATCGAGATCACAACCTTTTAACACTTAATTGTACAGTTATTCTTTACATGAACTTTAATGGCATCCCAGTCTTGGTCCATAGGGTTCAATATTGAGTTGGCCCATCCTTTACAGCTATAACATCTTCAACTCTTCTGGGAAGGCTGCCCACAAGGTTTAGGAGTGTTTGATAATTATTCTACAAGCGCATTTGTGGGGTCAGACACTTATGTAAATAAGAAGGCCTGGCTCAGTCTCCGCTGGAATTCATCCCTAAGGTGTTCTATCGGGTTGAGATCAGGACTAGGGCTTGACATGTGCTGTCTTCTCTCCCTCATCTCCCTCCGTGCCGGTCAGGCCAGTGGAACTGAGTGAAAGTGGGTGTAAAAATAAATGCGCAATGCAAACTGTGCATTTCTCTACAATCTGTGATAAACACCCTGTAACGGCGCAATTTTTTGGCGCAGTCCATGGCACTCCCTTAACACTGCAGAGGTAGGGGGTCCCGAGATCCCCCGCTGGCAGAAGAGACCGAGGAAAGCAGCGGGGATCAGCCGAGCGCCGCCCGTGCTTGCATGGCCTGCCGGAGCTTCCGTTTCTGCTCTGAGCTTTTCAGAGGGAGTGGGGCCCGAGATCCCCGCTGGCAGAAGAGAGTGCTGAATGCCGCTCGGTGCTTGCATGGCCCGCCAGAGTTTCCTTCTCTGCTCCATGCACTGCAGAGAGGGGGGGGGGGGTGAGATCCCCCGCTTACAGCTGGGAGAAGAGGAGAGCAGTAGGGGTTAAGCTGAGTGGCACCACACAGAAGACATTAATCGAACATATATCACAGGAACATATGGTACACGGTTCACAATATATAACGCTGCAATAACCCATTTTTAACCCCTTGCCAACCAGCGCACAACAATATACGTTGGCACAGATGGGCAAATGGGCCTATCTGTATGCCCCCTTTAAATCGCAGCATTGTGGGTGCATACATGCGTGCTCTGTGAGCATTACTGATAAAAAATGATAAAAATGCCATAAATGCTCGGAATCATTGAACTTAATTTTTCTCAGCTCGTCGTAGTGTTGTACATGACCGTGTTCTTGACGTTGGGAATTTCCGATAACATTTGTGTGACCGTGTGTATGCAAGACAAGTTTGAGCAAACAATCTTGTCGGGGGGAAAAAAATCCACGGTTTTGATGTCGGATTGTCCGATCGTGTGTATGGGGCATTAGGGTGTAACATGTTACAAAAGCTGAATTTACCTGTAAAAGCACTTTGAAAGATATGTGTAATGTGATAATTATGTTGTACGCTTACCTCTGCTATCAGTTGAAAATACTATAACCTTAACTGAGTCTCTGATTCCAGTGCATTACACAATTTTAAGTAGTTGGCCCAGTAGACTTCTTTTGTGTTGCTTACATAATTTTACCAATTTCATGCAGTTCTTTCTATGCTTGGAGTTATTTTTTAAAGTACAAGTTCACTTTTTATTTTATATTTGGCCAAAAATCTAGGCCCCAGCTCACCTTCCCTATGCTAGAAGACTAGCACCCAGGTGCATACTTGCCTGTCCATTACAGTGATGGCCTCTGTCAGTGTTTATCCTCTGTGCAGGAATCTACAGCCCTGGACACAGATGCACAGTAATACCCCATAGACTTGAATGGGACCGCACTCGTTTTTGTCTATTCAGTCTATGAAAAAAACAAGCCTTTTATGTCCTTAACAAATATGAAGAGATACTAATGCTGCTAAATTTGGCCTGGGCAGCTAAGCTTTACATGACCACTAGGCATGAAAGGAATAATGTCCAGTAAGGTGTACAAAAAGCATTGGCATGTGCAGCAACAGGAAGCAAATTTGACAACAGAAATGGGATTGCTGCGATTTGCAGCTCCTTACACCTTGCAATGCCTTATTGACTATGCTTACACATATAAGCTTCCTCTGTAGCCATTTCTAATGTATGAACAGCACAGCAGAAGAAATCTTGGCATTGTACAGGCTAATAAATAAAAAGTTATTGGCATGGTTGAGTCATGCAGGACATATGTGCCCTTTTAAATGATCCTTCTTTCTTTTAAAGAGGAACCTCACTAAAAAGGGGAATTTCCCAGGGCGTCTTTCAGGACAGCACCTCGAGAGATAGTGACTCCTCCCTCTCCAACAGGAAACGCCTTCTTCACAAACTTTAAAGGGAGGCCCCTCCCAGCACACTTCAGTTTTTGTGTTTCCACCGACCCGGAGGGAACATCTTCTAGAGGGGAGTTGTTTTAGTCCAGGGGTCCTGGATTGCTTCCCTCTTACTTTTTTTTTTTTCTTCAGGCATCTGCCTGTGAGACATCCGCTACCCGTTCGGCGGCGGTAGTAGCCAGGCTCCCCTTCCGCAGGCTAGCGTGCTCTGTGAGAGACACAAATGGCTGGGGATGGCGGCCGCGCCTTGTCAGCGCGGTTGCCGGGTTATCGCGTCATCTCCGGCGCTTCAACTAGAGGAAGGGGCAGGGCGGGAGCTGGTGCCGATTTCCTGTCCGGCGCTATAGGTCTCTGGGAGCAGGTGTGAGAAGCCACAAGGTGAAGCACGGACTCTCTGTGATGGAGACAGCAGAAAGTCCAGTGGTAGGGACAGGCACTAGCAAGACCTCAGCGGGAAGCAGCGCAGTGAGTCTGTCTTTCCCTATGAGTTTTCTACCTCTTTCTTTCAGGTGGAGGGTCGGTCTCAAAAAAAAAATTTCTTGCCCCCCTCCAGTGGCTTGAGGGCCTCTCTGGGCACTGGATTGTTTGCTTTCTTTCCTAGTGCACCTTTAAGGGGACCACAAGTGGGAACAGGGTTCTTACTAGGGTCCCCCTGCTTTCTTCTGTGTTTTTTTTGCAGGTCAAGTCTGGCAAAAAAAGAAACTGCCCATCATGTAGAGCTAAGATGAGCGAGAGTTGGAAGAAAGCACTTTGTAAAACATGTATTGCTTCTTTGGTTCAGGAGGAATCTGACGCCATGCGGGATGATCTGATCTCCTCTGCAAAGAAAGAACTATTTCCCACGATTCAGACTTTGCGTGATTCATTAGTTTTGCCTTCCACCCCTCAAGCCTCCACCTCTCAATCCTCTCAGGATTCAGTGATTTATACTGGGTACTTGCTTCCAAGTACCCGGTAGTGAAGACTCAGAGGAGTCAGAAGGGGAAACGGCAGGGCACCCCTCAAAGTTTAAACTATCCCTGGAAGAGGTGGAAGGCTTAATCAAGGCCATACATGTAACGTTGGGCCTGAGCGAGGGAAAAAATGGATCTAACCTTACATGACCGCATGTATGCGTGTCTGGGTGAATCAAAGGGGCGGGTTATTCCGGGCCATTCAGTCATTTCTGAGACCATAGTTGGAGAATGGCAGGATCCAGAGAAGAAGCCCTTTTTCCCTAAAGCACATAAGAGGCGCTTTCCTTTTGAGGAGGATCAAGCAGCAGTTTGGAGCAAGGTCCCTAAGCTTGATGCAGGCTTTTCTCAGGTGTCAAGGTCTACGGACCTGGCCTTTGAGAACATGGGTGTTCTCAAGGATCCTATGGACAAGCGCATGGATCTTCTCCTCAAAAGATCATGGCAGTCTATCATAAATGGTTTGAAGCCCGCCATGGCTACAACATGTGTTGCCCGGAATCTGGAGTTCTGGACGAATCAGTTGAAAGCTCATATTTTGGCTGATTCGTCAAAAGAAAAGATTCTGGACTCTTTTTCTCTACTTTAACCGCAGCAGTAGCCTACATTGCGGATGCTTTGGTGGAAGCCATTAAGATGACAGCCAGGTCTGCAGCCCTGGCTAATTCTACCAGAAGGGCGCTGTGGCTAAAAACCTGGCCAGGGGATGCAGCCTCAAATAACAAGCTTTGCGGTGTCCCTTTTTCAGGAGACCTCCTGTTTGGTCCAGAGTTGGATAGTATCCTAGACTGGACCACGGTTACGAAAAGGTCCTTCCCGTTTAAGAGAAAAAGGCAAAGGGTGCAAGACAAGGGCAACAAACCCCAAGGGGAGTAGGAGAGGTTGGGCAGCACAGAAAGCCAAAGATAAGAAGGGAATCCTTTTCAATCCTCCTGCGCAGTCCCAGAAATCACAATGACTCGGCTGTTCGGGTCGGCGCAAGATTACAGAAGTTTCTTCCGCGGTGGTCAGAGATAACCCCCAATCGTTACATTCTGACCACCCTGTCTCTGGGTTACGATATAGAATTTTCAGAGACCCCGCCACAAAGATTTCTGGTAACCAATGCCCCAAAGAATCCAATAAAATTCCTGGCCATGAAATCCTCTTTAAAAGAGCTAATACAACAGGGGGTAATAGTACAGGTGCCCCAGGCAGAACAGGGTCTGGGTTTTTATACCCATGTGTTTTTGGTAAAAAAAAAAAACACCGGAAAGTTCAGGATGATCCTAAACATGAAACCCTTGAACAAATCAGTCAAGTACAGGAGGTTCAAAATGGACTCTATTTTTTCGGTCAGGAATCTATTGACGCCAGTTGCTTTATGGCGTCAATAGATTTGAGGGATGCCTATCTGCACATCCCGAACTCCCCGTAGTCTCAGATTAGCGGTAAGGAGAGGAGGGGTGGTTCAGCACCTACAGTACAGGGCTCTTCCTTTCGGGCTCTCATCCTCACCCCAAATGTTTACCAAGGTGATGGCGGAGGCCTTGGCTCCGCTTTGTCTACAGGGGGTGGCGGTGATCCCCTATCTAGACGACCTGTTGTTTTTTTTGCCCCCTCGAGGGAAAAGTTGCTGGAAGACTTGTCCAAGGCTCAGGCTCACCTGGAGTCACTGGGGTGGATTTTGAATCTTCAGAAATCATCACTATGACCTGCCCAGGAGATTCTTTTCCTAGGTTATCGGGTGAATTCTCTGAGCCAAAGAATGTTTCTACCCCTAGAAAAGACCAACGTCCAGGAGACCATTTCTCGGCTCCAGTCCAACCAGCCCATAACCATAAGACAGGTGATGTCGATGTTAGGGGTGTTGACTTCAACTATGCCAGCAATCCAGTGGGCGAGACTGCATTTCAGGGGCCTACAGAATTTTCTTTTGAGGTCGTGGGATCACAGCCTCAACTCTCTGGACAAGCACGTACAGATTCCATCTCGGGTAAAAAGGTCCCTATATTGGTGGAAGGATCAGCAGGTCCTCTCAAAGGGTCTGGAATGGTCTTTTCCAGTGGAGAAAAGATTAACAGATGCCAGTGCGTGGGGATGGGGAGCCCACTTAGGGAAAGACTTCATTCAGGGCCGCTGGACAAAGGAGGAAGTCAGTTCGGACCTCAAATTGGAGAGAATTAAGGGCGATCACTTTAGGTCTAGAGAGGTTTGCTCCAGATCTTCTAAACCATCACGTTCAGGTGTTGACAGACAATGTTACGGCTGTAGCATATGTAAACAGGCAGGGGGGCACCAGAAGCAGACCTCTGCTGATATTGGCAGAGAGTATCCTGCGGGCAGAAAAGAACTTGCGATCCCTTTCAGCGGTGCACCTGAGGGGATCCCTGAACGGAGTGGCAGATTTTCTGAGCAGATATCAGGTTTGGGAGTCGGAATGGTCTCTAAATCCTGAGGTCTTTTTTAGAGATCTCCAGCAGGTGGGGTCCACCAGACGTGGACCTGTTTGCCTCGAGAGAAAACTCCCAGGTACTTCTTTCTTCTCTCTTCTTCTCTAGACAGACTGGACGGGTCCTGGGGGATAGATGCTCTGGCGCATCCCTGGAGATTTCGCCTCTGCTTCGCTTTCCCCCCGTTCCAGCTGATCCCGTTGGTCCTGAGAGAGATTCAGAAGGAAAAAGTTCCAGTGATTCTGATCGCTCCGTACTGGCCCAAGAGAGCATGGTTCTCAACAATCCTAGGGATGGCTAAAAAACCATGTTGGCATCTACCTCCCAGGTCAGACCTTCTGAGGCAGGGCCCAGTGTTTCATCCGGACGTATCCAAACTCTCCCTTTTCAGCTTGGTTTCTGAAAGGAGGCTCTTAAAAGATAAAGGTTTTTCAGATTGGTTGGTCTCCACCCTGTTAAATAGCAAAAAGTTACAAGAGCCATCTACGCTAAGGTTTGGAGGGTGTATACGTCCTGGTGTAACTCCTCGGCCATGGAGCCAAGCAGCCTTAATACCATCCTAGAGTTTTTACAGGATGGGGCAGATAAGGGGTTAGTGGTCAGCACTCTAAAGGTACAGGTGTCCGCCTTGTAGAGCTGAAACAACTAATCGATTAATCGACAACTAATCGATTATGAAATTAATCGATTACAATTTTCATAATCGAATAATCGGCCAGTAAAATAATGGACTAAAATTAGCTCTTTATAGTACAAAAAGGCAAATTGCTACTGTAAATAATACTTTCACTGTCCCACAGTAAAGAAATTAACACCTTACAGTAGCGATTATCTGCTCTTTTTGTACTTATTTTTGTTTTTTTAACCCCATTATGTTACTAAACATCTCAGGCCGGGTCACACCTCTATTTCTTTCTCGTACATCACGGGACACAGAGCGGCATATTCATTACTATATGGGTTATATGGAGTACCTTCAGGTGTGGACACTGGCAATCTCAAACAGGAAGTCCCCTCCCTATATAACCCCCTCCCCTAGAGGGAGTCCCTCAGTTTTTTCGCCAGTGTCTTAGGTGTTGGTCACGGAATAGCTTTGCTCCACATCCTTGGGATTAAGGGCGGGCTAACCGGATCTGTCCAAGGAGCCTCCGTGCCAAAGTGGACAGTACCCGGGCCCCAAACCGTGGGGTTTTGCCTATAATGCTCCTCTTTTGGAGGGCTGGACCCTGGGCCCAGGACTTGGAGTTCATAAAGACCATAAGTTCCTGTTTGCCAGGGTGCTATATAGGTCCAGGACAGTGGGTACCTTCATAGGACCCCAGGGCCTGAAGGTCTATTACGCTACCCACGGAGATGGGAGAAGATTGGATCGTTTTGCTAGACAAACATCCTGCAGCATGGAGCAGGTAAGAGGGGAGCCTGCGGGACTTGGTTCGACAGCAGGCTCTCCGGGGTAACCTAAAAGGGGGGTAGCCTAAGTATGCTCTGCATTGGCAACCTTGCTCACTATGTCTGAGAAAGACAGGATGATCCCATTTCCCCCATCACTAGGTTCCCCTGTCTAAGAATGGTGTTGCTAGCTACCTGCTGCTTTCTTCCTAGGACTGGTAAGGATCCCTTTGGGGCCTTTTGGAGAGTCCTACCTGGCCGGGGGTTTGAATCTGCCGCCTGATACTGCAGTCCTGGGTCTCCAGCAGCGCGGCTCCTCCATGTTCCTCCTGCTCCGGCATACGCGCGCACGTCTTATAGACGTTTTTTGCGCCGTCCAGAGAGGAGGGCGGGGGGGGGGGGGGCGTGCCTGCAGCGTCATACAGGGGCGCGCCTTGTGCTGTTATAGATCAGCAGGCATTGTCAGTGCTCAGTCTGAGGCTGATCTCAAAGGGAGAGGACGCAGAGCGGCAGAACAGTGACTCCCGGTGGCGGAAGAGGGGTAGTACATGCTGGACTTTGTTCCAATGCCTTTCTGTTAAGCCAAAAATTCCCCTTTTTGCAGCAGGTTGGAGGCTGGCAAACTAAGTTTGGGGTCGCTGTATGTTTTGAAAAAAAAAAAAAAAAAAGAAAGACTTATATATATTTAAAAAAAAAAAAAAAAAAAAACATACGGGGCCCCATCAGTTTTTGGGCATTAGTGATCTATTGTCCCCTAAGCTCTAGTTTTGTACTCCTGGCCACTACAGTCTGTTGTTGTTGGCGGAGTCCCTCGATTTTGTATTATGGCTTCCAAAGGTTCGGGGTCAAAGGGTACAAAAAAAAAAAAAAAGACCAAAAAACAAAGGGGTTCCCCCTCTGATTCTGATGATATGCCGATACTTTCCCCGCAACTTATTCCCATAAAGGTCGCCTTGGATGAGCCATTAGGGGGGTCTGGTGCGGAGGCTGGCCCAGATCAGCCCAGCCCTGTGTTTATCACAGAGGAGATGCTAGCTGTATCCCTAGGGGGGCTAGAAGAGAGAATAGCAGCATTGATCGCTAGAGCTATTCCTGGCAAGAAACGGGTTAGATCCCCATCACCAAGAGGTGTATCCTCAGATGCTGAAATTCTCTCTCCGGAGGAATTGGAATCGCAGGAGGATCAACTAGACCTGAACCAAGAGGGTTCAGGGATTGAGGGATCTACCTCTGAGGAGCCATTTTCAGACTCCCAGACAGAGACTGTGGGTGCAGTCTTTGACGGACATGGTCCGCTCGGCATTTAGTTTACCATTGCCAGAGCCTCAGGTTCCTCCGGTATCCTCTCTGGGCTCTTTGAAAGCTCCGTTAAGCAACGCAGTTTTTCCGGTCCATCCTCTCTTGGAGGAATTGATCTTTCGGGATTGGGTATGGCCGGATAGGATTTTTCTGCCACCGAAGAGATTTGCGGTCATTTATCCCATGGAGGAAAAATTCTCCAAGAGGTGGAGGCTCCCAGTGGTGGATGCAGCCATCTCATGTGTGAATAAATCACTAACTTGCCCGGTGGAAAACATACATATGTTTAAAGATCCGGTTGATAAACGGTTAGACACTTTTAAAAGCATCCTTTGCTACGGCAGGAGCAGTGGTACAGCCAGCTGTGGTGGCAATTGGAGTTTGTCAGGCGTTAAAGGACCAGACAAAAGAAATGCTAAAGGTCATGCCTACCCAACAAGCAGAAGAGTTTTCTGACATTCCCAGAGCTCTGTGTTTTGCTGTAGATGCTATAAAGGATTCCATCCAGCAGGCCTCTCGTTTATCACTATTTTTGGTGCACATGAGAAGGCTCTTATGGTTGAAGAACTGGGCGGCGGAGCCCCCATGCAAAAAGCTTCTGGCAGGGTTTCTCTTCCATGGAGGACGACTCTTCGGGGAGGATCTGGATAAATACATTCAGACTATTTCAAGTGGCAAAAGTACCCTTTTACCGGTCAAAAAGACATTCCGGGGTCCTACATTTAAAAGGCAGCTCTTTCCTGTCTCAGGGCCCTCAAATTCCAGGCAGTATCGACGGCCGCCTGCACGATCCAACGTTAACAGTAGATCGCAGGGACAGGCCCCTGGGGGTAAGAGGCCATGGTATCGCAAGCCGACAAAGACAGCCCCTAAGGCCCCATGCACACGAGACGCTGGTAAACTCGAGTTCAGAGGCGTTTGGGCATTTTTTTCAACTGCCCCTGAACACATTTAATGTTATCCTATGTGTCCATGCACACAATCACGTTTTTTGGCGTTTTAAAGCAGTTGGGTTTAGGGCCGTTTTTTCAAACCCAAAATTTTGGGTTCAGAAGCTTTTGGCGTTTTCGCGTTTTCGCGTTTCAGCCGCAAATCGCGGCAAAACGCCGCTAATCGCGGCAAAACGCGGTACCGGCGTTTTGCCGCGATTTCGTTTATAGGCGTTTTTAAAGGTGACCTATTTTTTTACATTAGAAATCTCAAAAATGATGGCAAATGATGAAAAAACAAAAAAAAAACGAAACAACTGTAATTGCTTGCATTGCATTGTGGACAATCCACAACTTGTGGCAGGTGACGTGGCCAGGTGACATGACAGGTGGACAATCAACAACTTGTGGCAGGTGACATGGCCAGGTGATGTGGCAAGTGGACAATCCACAACTTGTGGCAGGTGACGTGGCAGGTGATGTGAACAGGTGATGTGGCAGGTGACGTGGCACGTGGACAATCCACAACTTGTGGCAGGTGAAGTGGCCAGTTGACATGACAGGTGACGTGGCCAGTGGACAATCCACAACTTGTGGCAGGTGATGTGGCAGGTGACGTGGCAAGTGGACAATCCACAACTTGTGGCAGGTGACATGGCAAGTGGACAATCAAATTTAGAATTTTTCAATTTTCGTATTTTTCAAATTTCTAATTTTCTAATTTTCGAAATGTCGAATTTCGAAATTTTCAAAATCTTTCAAATTTCGAATTTTTCAAATTTCGAAGTTTCAAATTTCGAATTTTTCAATTTTCACATTTTGAATTTTTCAATTTTCGAAATTTAGAATTTCGAATTGTGAAATTTTCGAAATTCGAATTTTCAAATTTCGAATTTTCGAAATTTTGACATTTCGAATTTTCAAATTTCGAATTTTTCACATTTCGAATTGTTCAAATTCTGAAATACGGAAATTGAAAAATTTGAAATTAGAAAAAATGTGAAATTAGAAAAAATGTTCAATTTTCGAAATTTCGATTTTCGAAATTTCGAAATTCGAATTTTTCAAATTTCGAATTTTTCAAATTTTTAAATTTCGAATTTTTCAAATTCGGAAATACAAAAATTAAAAGAATCGAAATTCGAACATTTAAACATTTAGAATTTAGAATTTTCGAAATTCGAATTATTCAATTTTCGTAATTTAGAATTTCGAATTTTTCAAAAATTCGAAATTTGAAAATTCGAAATTTGAAAAATTAGAAATTCAAAATTTCGAAAATTGAAAAATTGAAAAATTCGAAATTTGAAAATTCGAAATTTCCAAATTTGAAAATTCGAAATGTGAAAATTCGAAATTTTAAAAATTCGAATTTCCAAATTTCGAAAATTGAAAAATTCGAAATTCAAAATGTCGAAAATTGAAAAATTCGAAATTTCGAAAATAGGAAATTCGAAATGTTTCAATTTTCGAATTACAAATTTTTCAATTTTCGTACTTCAGAATTTGAAAAATTCGAAAATTTAAAAAAATTCTCTGGATAAGTACGCAGCTGGACATACATATTGGTAAAATAGCCAACTGAAAATCTCTGTGCCATCAACGGATGGGTCCAATAGTGATGAGCTCTGCCAACGGATCTCTCGCGTAGTTTGCGACGGCGTTGAATCCTCAGCAAGAGCAACGTATGGACAATTTCTTGGCATATATTCAATATGGGATCCATTTAAAAAAAAAAGAATCAAATGAAAGTATGCAAGTCTGCATATGAAAGTCTGCTGCTGCTGCTGCTCTCTCTGTTGAAAATGGCAGAAAGAGTTAAAAATATATAGCTTTCAGAGCTTTGGGAGGGTCTACAATGTCTGTGCTATAAACGCTGATGGCCGCAAACGCGGCAAAACGCGGTAAAACGCGGCAAAACGCCGCGAAATTCGCGGCAAAAACTGGCGTTTTAAACGCCGGTTTTTGCCTTTGAAAACATGAGTTCAGATGTGTTTGCATTTGCTTCTCGTGTGCATGGGGCCTAAGTCTGCCTTATGAAGGGGCGCCCCCACTCTCGCGGGTGGGGGGAAGGCTTCGTTTCTTCTCAGAAGTTTGGGAAGCCAAGATCCCCGACAAATGGGTCCGGGCGTCTGTAACCGCAGGCTACAGACTGGAGTTTCTAAACTTTCCTCCGCCTCATTTTCAAGAATCAAGGCTACCAAAGGATCCAGCAAGGAAGGCCTCGATGCTGGCAGCTTTGGATCACCTGCTTTGCCAGGACGTAATAATAGAGGTGCCAGCCCAAGAGCAAGGGCTAGGTTTCTATTCCAATCTCTTTGTCATACCAAAGCCCAACGGCGATGTCAGGCCAAACTGTTACCTAAGGGTTCGTTCCTTCCGGATGGAATCCATCCGGTCAGCAGCCGCCGCGCTTCAGAGGGACGATTTTCTGGCTTCCATAAACATAAAGGATGTTTACCTTCATGTACCAATCTTTCAGTCGCATCAAAGATTTTTACGCTTCGCGGTGGGGCAGCGACACTTCCAATTCAGGGCGCTCCCCTTCGGGCTGGCCACGGCCCCCCGGGTATTCACGAAGATCCTAGCCCCAGTTCTGGCCAATCTAAGGATCCAAGGGGTCACAGTCCTAGCGTACTTGGACGACCTTTTAATCATAGATCACTCACGGCCGTGTCTGCAACAGGCAGTAAACCTCACGGTTCAGTACCTCGAAGGATTCGGCTGGGTCCTAAACCGGGAAAAGTCAGCGTTCCAGCCTACAAAGCAGTTGGAATACCTCGGCATGAGGTTAGACACAGAACAGCAAAGGGTGTTCCTGCCCCTTGTAAAGATCGAGGCTATCAAGGGGTTGGTTCAGTTGGTTCTAAGCAAGAAAAAAACCAACTATTCGCCTGTGTATGCGATTACTAGGCAAGCTAGTGGCCACGTTCGAGGCAGTACCATACGCTCAGATCCACACTCGCGTCCTACAGGCAGCCATTCTAGCAGCCTGGGGCAAGAAAGCACATGCCTTAGAGTCCCCTTTGACGCTATCATCAAAGGTCCGACAAAGCCTGGCCTGGTGGTTGAACCCTCAGAATCTTCTAAAGGGAAGATCCTTCAGCCCTGTTGTCTGGAAGGTAGTTACCACAGACGCCAGCCTGGCAGGCTGGGGGGCGGTTTTCGAGGGGTTCTCTCGCCAGGGAACTTGGGTGAAAACAGAGAGGCAGCTCCCCATCAATATCTTGGAGATCAGAGCTGCTCGCCTAGCCCTTCTGGCATGGACCTCCAGATTACAGGGGTTCCCGGTGAGAATCCAGTCAGACAATGCCACAGTGGTGGCATACATAAACCACCAAGGGGGAACCAGGAGTCAGGCCGCTCAGAGGGAAGTGAGCTTGATTTTTCAGTGGGCAGAGGTTCATGTACCCTGCATTTCGGCGATATTCATTCCCGGAGTGGACAACCTGCAGGCAGACTTCTTAAGTCGCCAGATTCTGTCGCCAGGGGAGTGGTCTCTGCATCCCCAGGTCTTTCAGACAATCTGCCAGAGGTGGGGAATGCCAGACGTAGATATAATGGCATCCAGGTTCAACAAGAAACTAGACAGGTTCGTGTCTCGAGCGAGGGACCCTATGGCCTGCGGAACCGATGCGTTGGTTTGCCCTTGGCATCAATTCAAACTTCTATATGCATTCCCTCCGCTACAGTTACTTCCTCGCCTGTTGCGCAGGATCAGAGTGGAGCGCAAGCCAGTCATTCTAGTGGCTCCAGCTTGGCCCCGGAGGATGTGGTACTCACTAGTCCTGAAGATGGCAGTGGGAGACCCTACTCTCACAAGGCCCGATCCTCCACCCTACATTACAACGTCTAAATTTGACGGCCTGGAGGCTGAATCCCTGATTCTCAGGGGTAGAGGTCTGTCTAGGCAGGTAATTCCTACCCTGATTAGGGCTAGAAAGCCGGCCTCCAGGGTGATTTATTACAGGGTGTGGAGGAACTACGTAGGCTGGTGTGAATCCAAAAGATGGAATTCCCGCAAATATACCATTGATAGGGTGTTAAGTTTTCTCCAGCTAGGAGTGGATAAAGGCCTGGCATTAAGCACAATCAAGGGACAGATTTCAGCTCTGTCAGTGTGGTTTCAGAGGCCGCTGGCCACCCACTCGCTGGTAAAGACCTTCATACAGGGGGTCTTGCGTATTAATCCTCCTGTCAAGTCACCAATTTGTCCATGGGACTTAAATCTTGTCCTGTCCACTCTACAGAAACAACCCTTTGAGCCGTTGGCTGAGATTCCTTTAGTTTTACTGACAAGAAAGTTGGTTTTCTTGGTCGCCATAGTTTCGGCCAGGAGAGTGTCAGAATTAGCAGCCTTATCGTGTAAGGAACCATATCTCGTTCTACATAAGGACAGGGCAGTTCTCCGGCCCCATCCTTCCTTTCTACCAAAGGTTATATCCAATTTTCACTTGAACCAGGATTTGGTACTTCCATCCTTCTTTCCGAAACCCACTTCTAGAAAGGAGGGGTTGCTGCATACCTTGGATATTGTCCGGGCCATGAAGGCCTATCTTAAAGCTACAGAAAAGATCCGGAAAACAGATGTGTTGTTCGTTCTACCAGATGGCCCCAAGAAGGGGCAGGCAGCTGCAAAATCCACTATCTCGAGATGGATTAGACAATTAATCATTCAAGCCTACGGTTTGAAGAGGTTGCCTCCTCCTTTGTCGGTAAAGGCCCATTCTACCAGGGCCATTGGCGCCTCCTGGGCAGCACACCATCAGATCTCTATGGCTCAGATATGCAAGGCGGCGACGTGGTCATCAGTCCACACGTTTACAAAGTTTTATCAACTAGACGTGAGAAGAAATGCGGATTCTGCCTTTGGACAGGCAGTACTACAGGCTGCAGTTTAAGATCCTCGGGATCAGGGGCACCCTTGGTTGTAAGAGAAAAAATAAGTTTTTTCTTGACTAAGTTGGAATTATTATTATTATTTGAGTATACCTCTAAATTAAATCCTTCTTTGGAAGATGTCTCCCTCCCCTCATTAAAGCATTGCTTTCGGACATCCCATATAGTAATGAATATGCCGCTCTGTGTCCCGTGATGTACGAGAAAGAAAAAGGGATTTTTAAATACAGCTTACCTGTAAAATCCTTTTCTTGGAGTACATCACGGGACACAGAGCTCCCACCCCTCTTTTGGGTGAACATTTTGGGAGGCATACTGCTTGCTACAAAACTGAGGGACTCCCTCTAGGGGAGGGGGTTATATAGGGAGGGGACTTCCTGTTTGAGATTGCCAGTGTCCACACCTGAAGGTACTCCATATAACCCATATAGTAATGAATATGCCGCTCTGTGTCCCGTGATGTACTCCAAGAAAAGGATTTTACAGGTAAGCTGTATTTAAAAATCCCTTTTTTTTGGTGCTTTTTGCGGAAACACACTACAGTTCATTTTAGGGTTGTCCCGATACCACTTTTTTAGGACCGAGTACAGGTACCGATACTTTTTTTCAAGTACTCACCGATACCGAATACCGATACTTTTTAAATGCAGCCATGGTCCCTCTGAGTTCAGCCATGGTCCCTCTGAGTTCAGCCATGGTCCCTCTGAGTTCAGCCATGGTCCCTCTGAGTTCAGCCATGGTCCCTCTGAGTTCAGCCATGGTCCCTCTGAGTTCAGCCATGGTCCCTCTGAGTTCTCCGCACTCCACCCCGCACTCAAAAAAAAAAAAAAAAAAAGTATTCTTTTTAGGTATCGGGAGTATTCGAGTACAAGTACTAGCGCAAATACTCGGTATCGGTCCCGATACCGATACTAGTATCGGTATCGGGACAACCCTAGTTCATTTACATGTTTTCCGATCCGACACGTTCACATCCATGATTTTTTTCAGCAGCTGCGTATTTAGAAAGGGCAAGAACTTTTTAACGCACAACGGTGCTATTTTTTTTTTTTGGGTTCAATATACTTCAATGTAGAAGCTGCAGAAAAGCATGTAATGTGTTTTTGCACCAATTTGTGTTTTGTAATCTGCCCAACAACAAATTGGCCCCAAAAAAATAAAAAAATGCAATATTTTTTTTTTTGTTAATGCTATTATCCGATTAATCGAAACAATAATCGGCCAACTAATCGATTATGAAAATAATCGTTAGTTGCAGCCCTACCGCCTTGACAGTTTTTTTTTTTTTGTTTTTTTTAGCAAAATCTATAGCCTCAGAACCATTGGTATCCAGGTTCTTTAGAGCCCTCTCAAGGGCTAGGCCACCACAGGTTAAGGGCTTCCGAAGTGGGACCCATCAGTGGTGGTGAAGGCTTTAGCTGGAAAGCCTTTTGAACCTTTAAATGACGCTTCTCTTAGAGATGCTAACTCTATTCCTTGTCGCTATTACCTCAGCTTGTAGGGTTAGCGAACTACAGGCCCTGTCAATAAGGGAACCGTATTTTTCTTTATTTCCAGATAGGGTTGTGCTTAGAACAGACCCAACATTTTTGCCAAAGGTAGCCTCAGCGGTCAATCGCTCTCAGGAGATTGTGCTTCCCACTTTTTGTTCAAACCCCTCGGGGGGGAAAGGAATCGTTTTTTTCACATGCTGGATGTGAGAAGGGCTTTGTTATGCTACCTTAAACTGAGTGCTTCAGATGCACAGATTCTTTATTTGTTTTGTTTGGGGGCAAAAGGAAAGGCCACCCGGCCTCAAGGGGTACCGTAGCCAGATGGTTAAAATTAGCTATCAGGGAGGCCTATTTACATGCAGGAGTAGTCCCGCCAGAAGGGATTTGTGCTCATTCTACTCGAGCGCTTGCAACCTCATGGGCAGAGAGAGCTGGTGCCACCCCGGAACAAATCTGCAAGGCGGCGACATGGTTACGTTTTAGCATGTTTGTACGGCATTATAGGTTGGATCTCATGTCTGCCAGGGACCAAGCGTTTGGCAGAAAGGTCCTACAAGCTGTCGTCCCGCCCTAAGGTGGTAAGTCTCTGGTATCCTCTCGAGGTGCTGTCCTGAAAGACGCCCTGGGAAAAAGCAAGTTAGGCTTACCGGTAACTTGTTTTCCAGAAGTCTTTCAGGACAGCAATAACCCGCCCATTTAATGTACTTGTTGAGCCATGCTGTGACTAACCTATGTGTTTATGTTCCAGCCGGGGCCGGAGGTTTCTCGGTAACAACTGAAGTGTGCTGGGAGGGGCCTCCCTTTAAAGTTTGTGAAGAAGGTGTTTCCTGTTGGAGAGGGAGGATTCACTATCTCTCGAGGTGCTGTCCTGAAAGACTTCTGGAAAACAAGGTAAGCCTGACTTTTTCTGCTCTTCCTCAGACCCCCCCACCATATTTGGAGCATATTTTTTTGGGGAGCAGTTGGCTAGTTGGCAGTTGGCTAGTGTTGACAAGTACTGGCTTGCCCGTCTGCTTGGATCTTCTGTTCTCCCCCCCCCCCCCCTCCACAAGTGTGCAATCTTCTGGGACACGTTACAGGTCCCAGAATGCTGCAAGACCATTCACAAAGCCACGTGCATTGGGCAGCAATGCCACGTGCATTGGGAGGAAATTGAGGGTTAAGGTCTTGCCTAGTCAAATTACTGGTAAAATCGGCAATTAATGCAAGGAAACCCACAAACCTTTTGTAACTGAAGGACTCTTTTATTAAGGTTGGCCAAACGTTTTACCAGTTTAATATCAGAGACTGGTGGGAATTGTGCAAACGTATTGATGGGATCAGTGGCAGGAGGGTTATAGTAGTGGAGGTATGGGATCCGTGACATTGGCACTCGCCAGCTCTCAGTGCCAGTCGATTTTCCCCACCTCCATGCTGCTCAAGATCGGTGGCGGAGGGATAGGTGGGATCAGGGGCAGAGGGGTAATGGTAGTGAAGGGGATACAATCAGCGACACTGGCACTCGCCAGCTCTGTCAATCGTGTTTTTTTTTTTTTTTTTTTTTTTCATGCTGCTCGGTGTCTTCCCCTTCTGGTGCCTCCAGTAAAGCCTCTCCTGATGTTGGGTCTCCTTGAGCTCCTCCCCCTTTAATTTACTGGCTGTCAGCTCATTAGCTGACTTTCTGCTTCAGTGAAGGGAAGGCGTCTTTATCCACCAGGCAGGCTCTGCCTCCCGGAAAGGCAGAGCATTCCACAGAGCGACGGATGACATCATCAGACATCGATTCGGCCGACTTCCAGCGTCGTGAATGTCTTAATCGCGATACATCGATGCTGCGATTTATGTTCAACACCCCTAAAGTCCATCTTTCTGTCTGTTTCATGGTACACCCTTATTTAGGGACTCGTAGATGGCAATGGCGCACAAGTGCAGAGATATCACTGCGTCTATTAGATAGTAGGTGAGGTTGAAAAAAGACAAAGTCCAACTATGTGTTTGATTTATGTCAGTATTACATTGTATATCCCTATACTTTGCGGTCATTCAGGTGTTTATCGAATAGTTTAAGAAAACTATCTATGCCCCCCCCCCCTGAGACCACCGCCTGTGGAAGGGAATTTCACATATTTGCTGCTCTTGCAGTAAAGAACCTTCTACGTAGTGTAAGATTTGGGAATTAAACTCAAGTAATGGGTGCACTCACAATGAGCTGCGCCAGTCCAAACTAGTTTTAGGGCGTGGCAGCCCACTTTTGAGTTAAGGAACAGTTTACTTATACACCAGTTACCCACACAGGTTTTTTTTCCCACAAAACAAGAATTAACAAACGCCTGGCTTGCGCATTGGCAGCACTGCTGCTCCTCTTGCCAGTCTTTTGACTGTGTCATTCAGCGCTATCGCAGACTTGGCTCTCTAGCTTTCAGTTGCAGTGCCCTGCTGCATGGCCCACCTCTGGCGTAGGGATTGGGGTTCTCCTGACACCCCAGATGGGACCTGACTTAAATCCTGGACGGAGACCGCTGCCTTGTGGCTTGGTCCTCTGTGTTCAGAATTAAGCAATCGCATTCAAACACATGTTAAATAGGAGTCGGTACACAACTGCCGCCATTTTTAAAGTGCCTCTGATTAACCCCAATTCAAGTTCAGCTGTTCTAGTAGGTCTTTCCTGACATTTTCTTAGTCGCATATTACAGTAAAAGCCATGGTCTGCAGAGAGCTTCCAAAGTATCAGAGGGATCTCATTGTTAAAAGGTATCAGTCAGGGGAAGGGTACAACATTTCCAAGGCATTAGATATACCATTGAACAAAGGGAAGACAGTCATCATCAAAACCTTCAGGCTTCTGCTAGAAAGCTAAACACGAAGAGGAACTTCATCTTTCAGCAGGACAACGACCCAATGCATACATCCAAATCAACAAAGGAATGGCTTCCCCAGAAGAAAAATCGTTTTGGAATGACGCAGCCAGAGCCCAGGTCCGAATCCGATTGAAAATCTGTGGGTGTGATCTAAAGAGGGCTGTGCACAGGAGATGCCCTCACACTCTGACAGTTTTGGAACATTTATGCAAAGAGTGGGCAAATATTGCCAAGTCAAGATGTGTGATGCTGATGGACTCTTACCCAAAAGGCTGTAATAAAATCAAAAGGTGCTCCAACATAGTATTAGTTTAAGGGTGTGCACACTTATGCAACCATATATTTATTTTCTTACTTCCCTCCACCTAAAAAATTTCAGTTTGTTGTTCAACTGTTGTACAGCTTATAGGTCACAAAGGTGGAAAGTTCTGACATGATTTTTGTCTCGTGTTTTTTTTTTTATACATCACAGAAACCTGACATTTTTAACAGGAGGTGTAGACTTTTTACATACACTGTAGGTCCCGTTCCTCTTATTGACCTCATGTACTGCTTGTACTGGGGCTTGATGGTTGGAGGTGGGGTTATACAGGGGCTGACTTACTGTTTTTTTTTTTTTTTGCTAGTGTCACAAACTCCTGATGGCGGCAATATGACCAACTTGTCTAATAATGACTATATGCCTATGGCCCTAAGTGGATTTCAAGAATAAGATTTTACGGTAAGTATAAAAAATTTAATTTTCTCCACAGTACACCATTACACTTTTTTCTTTTTTTTCCTTAGGCTTT
Organism: Rana kukunoris; assembly: GCA_029574335.1. NCBI lineage: Eukaryota > Metazoa > Chordata > Amphibia > Anura > Ranidae > Rana > Rana kukunoris. Next base: position 433,549,678 of record CM056049.1, read on the forward strand.
CATTATGTGCATCATCTATCTGTAGGCAATGTTGACTAAATATATGTTTGCCTGTTCAAACACTGTATGTTAAAGTCAATGTTTTTCCATGAGGTCTAACTCTCTCACATGGTTGTAGCTATAATTGTATATATAAATTCCTGGTAACAGATCTACATTTCACACTATAAAAAAACAATACAAGTATAATACTAATACTGGCATGTGATATGATCTAAACCGTTTTGTTTTAATTTTTTTTTTTTAAAGGAAAAAGCCATGTTTATAGTAAAGAGAATTTTGTGGGTTTGTTTAATGTTTCTCATTGACCTTCCTTTTTAAATGCATTGTTTGCCTTGTATTCAAAGAATGCGTTTTCCAAGAACTTTGTTTTACCTAATTCTACAAATATTTTACTTACTGCTAACAGACCTGACTACATCAGCCTGCATTATATACGGTAACTCTGTCAGGCAGAGATGACCTGTGTCCTGCAGGCCTTTTTAGAAGCAAAAGGGATTATTCTGTTTTGCAGGGTCTTTTGACTAGGTAAGGATTTCTTTATCCAGATTGTTGTTGTAATACAGTAGTTCTTACAGTTTTTCTAAATGGCTTTAATCCTTTTGACAGTATCAACATTCTGCTTCTATACAGGTAGCCTTTTCTGTAATGGGGGGGGGGGGGGGGTTGCTATCACTAATTATTCTGACAATGGCTGTCATGTTTAATCTGTTCCTTCAATATTTGGTGGGTTTTACCTGCAAGCATGCAAATAAGAATATCTGACTTTCTTGTCTCTTCTTCCAGGTCAGTGATTCGATCCTTACCCAGTTGATCAGTGTACTAGCCAAACAGCTAGCTTGTTCAGAAGATTGGCCATGGAAGTTTCAAATGGTATGCTTAAGGGCCCATGAGAATGCAGAGGGAGCGCCCACAAGCAGGAGTGTTGGGGAGAAGATGGGAGTGCCAGCTGTTAAGGAAGCAAGTGACTCATTAGGTAAGTAAAAGCATAAACGAGCATTTAACTCATGCATTGCAGGGGAACCCTATTGTAAGGGTGCATTTTTCTTTACCCTGGAGTTAAGTTTTAAACCTATGCCCAGGTTTGTTGATTTTTAAAGAAAAAAATGACCTAACAGTTAAGAATCTTCACACAATAAATTGTGTGTCTATGCAGGCCTCATGCACACTGGAAATTTGGCCATCTCTCCTAGATGCCTTTCTTCCTGGCAGCAGAGTTTTGCCAGAAAAAACGATTGTAAATGCGCGTAACACATTTAGGTGCGTCAAGTGCTTGGGTAATAATTTCATTGGCCAGAATAATCATTTATTTTGGCCATTGAAACGAATTACCACCCGAGTGCTTAACATGCGTTAATTAACCGCTTGCCAACCAGCCGCCGCAGGTATACGGCGGCAGGTCGGCACTCCTGTGCGAGAGCCCGTAGCTCTACATCGCCACTTTCGACGGCCACTAGGGGGCACGATCGCCGCCGGGCACATGCGATCGCTCGTTACAGAGCGGGGAACGGGAGCTGTGTGTGTAAACACACAGCTTTCGTTCCGGTCCACGGGGGAAACGCTGATTTTCTGTTCATACAATGTTTGAACGGAAGATCAGTGATTTCCCCTAGTAAGTCCACCCCCCCCATACAGTTAAAACACAAATAGGAACACGCTTAACCCCTTCCTCGCCCCCTAGTGTTAACCCCTTCACTGCCAATGGCATTTTTATAGTAATCCAATGCATTTTTATAGCATTGATCGCTAAAAAAATGCCAATGGTCCCAAAAATGTGTCAAAAGTGTCCGAAGTGTCCGCCATAAGGTCGCAGTACTGAAAAAAAACGCTGATCGCCGCCATTACTAGTAAAAAAAAAATAATAATAAAAATGGCATAAAACTACCCCCTGTTTTGTAAACGCTATAACTTTTGCGCAAACCAATCAATAAACGCTAATTGCGATTTTTTTTTTTTTTCTACAAAAAATATGTAGAAGAATACGTATCGGCCTAAACTGAGGAAAAAAAACTTTTTTTTTATATATTTTTGGGGGATATTTATTACAGAAAAAAGTAAAAAATATTGCATTTTTTTCAAAATAGTCGCTCTATTGTTTATAGCGCAAAAAATAAAAACCGCAGAGATGATCAAATACCACCAAAAGAAAGCTATATTTGTGGGAAAAAAAAGGACCCCAATTTTGTTTGGGAGCCACGTCGCACGACCGCAATTGTCAGTTAAAGCGACGCAGTGCCGAATCGCAAAAAGTGCTCTGGTCGTTGGGCAGCAATATGGTCCGGGGCTAAAGTGGTTAAAGTTTACACGCGTCAAGTGTTTTTTCTGTCCAAAATGCTGCTTCTGGACGCACTGGGGATTTTTTCTCTAAACACTCCTGCCTCTAAACTCCCCCAAATGCCAAATGTGTGCATGCTGGGTGTTTTTAGAGTTAATGTCCAGTGTCCGAGGCCTTACTACATGTATCCAGTCATGTGCACATTGAAGTAAATATTGAAGCTTTTGAAGTAAATATATTCACACAATTTCATTTTTACCTTCTGCGGAGTCTCAACTCCTTCTGTAACTCACCCTTAAAGAGTAGCTCCACTTTTCTTGGGGGCGGGGCGGGGGGGGGGGGGGGGACACAAAACCTTCCCCTCCTGGGTGTTCTATGTACATTGGAGGGATTTTTTACAAAGTCAAATTTTGTTGCAAAGTCTTACTCTTTGTTCTGAAGAAATGGCTGTATGAGGGTGGTTTTATAATTCTCAATCAGCTGCTGCACCTGCAAGGCTCGAATGAGGAAAATTGCAGGGTCTGCATTCCATTTAGATGTGATTTTTCTCCGGTCGTCTTCCAGGACAGCCTCCAAGACCTTGGGCTCCTCCCTCCGGGACAGGAAACACACACCCCCAATCTTTAAAGTCCTGCCTTCAGGCCTCCTTCTCCAGTTATTTTGTGTTTCCCACCGGAAGGGAAGGAGCACGCAAAGAAACAGAGGCTGCCTGGATGACACCCTAGACGGTTTCTTTCCCTGGTCTGGGCACCCCCCTGTCCTATTGGGAAGGGAGGGCTGCTACTCCCCGGATGCTGCCATCAAGCTCATAGGAGCCGGACCTCCGTTGACGGCAGTCCCAGCTCCCCTCTGCACGGTACCTTTTCACTGGGGACTTTTCCGGGGCGAGAGACGCCATTCGGGTCCTTCATTCGGCGGGGAGCCGTGCGGGGCGTGGCGGCGATGAGAGACGCTGGCTGGCCACGAGCGGTCGCATTTCCGCATTGAGGGGCGGTCCTGCGTTCCAAAGGCAGGAAGTGACACGCACTTCCGGCGGAACGGCGTCATCGGAGGGCGCCGTGGGGACAGTTCCGGTCTTCAGTTAAACGGCGCAGCGCGGGGAGATCAGACACCGGAGCCAGGTTCAGAGCTCGGCGAGGCCGTTAGCAGAACCAACGGCATGGAGAAGGTGACACAGGCTTCAGACGCCAGTGCGACAGGCTCCGGGGCCTCCCAGGTAAAGGGCGAGGGCAGGCCTTTTCTTACCAGGGGGGGCTAGTTACCCGTTTTTTAGTGGGGTACATTATGTCCCTCCCGGGGTGGAGAGCTTCTGGAGAGGGTCGGGGCACTTCCTCTACTGAGCCAGCACAGTGGTGTGTGTAGGTGGTCACTGGGTCTTATTATTAAATGTCTGCTTTTTTGGTCCTTGTTTTTTGCTGTTAGGTTAAAACCCAGGAAAGGACTCAGACGCCCAAGAGGAAGTGTGCCGTGTGCGGGACAAAATTGAGTTTAAATTGGAAAAAACCATTATGTCCTGAGTGTGTCAGTAATCTTGTAAAAGATGATCCCATGTCAAACTTTTTTCTACGGTTAAGACCGAGCTGTCTTCCACTTTCCAGTCCTTTAGGGGAATGATGGATAGGCTCCAGGGACCCCCTCCCCTTACCAGGGCAGATAGTGCTCCCTCACTGTCAGAAGCCGTAGAGACGGAGGCAGTACGGGATAGGGAAGATCGTAGTTTTCCCGGCTCAGGGTCCCCTTCTCAGTTGGACTCAGAATCAGGCTCTGACATGGAAGAATCCTCCAGGGGGGCTAGATATAAGTTGTCCTTGGAGGACGTAGGTCATGTGTTAAAAGCCATCTATGACACACTGGAAATCAGGGAGGAACCAGTAGTGCTTTCTAAACACGATCAGATGTATCAGGGTGGTGTACAGAAGGCCAGGGTATTCCCCGTACACAAGTCTTTAATAGATACTATCTTGCTGGAGTGGGAACAACCAGAAAAGCGGACATTTTTTTCAAGTAGTCTTAAAAGGAGGTTTCCTTTTGAGACTAGTGAGGAGCATCCTTGGAATTAAGTTCCAAGGTTGGATGCTCCTTTAGCTAGACTGTCCAAAAAGACAGACTTAGCATTTGACCACATGGGGTCATTAAAGGATCCCATGGATAGGAGAGGAGATGTGTTACTTAAGAGAGCATGGGACACTGCCTCCATAAGTTTAAAGCCAGCCGTAGCAGCCACCTGTGTGGCTAGAAACCTCGAATGCTGGCTGACTCAACTTCAGTCTCATATTTCTGCCGGTACCTCTAGGCAGCAGATCCTGAGATCCTTTCCACTTCTTTTCAAGGCTGTGGGATTTTTGGCCAACGCCTCTTCTGAGTCTGTCAGGCTAGCAGCTAGGTCAGCGGCATTGGTCAATGCGGCCAGAAGGGCGGTATGGCTTAAGACTTGGTCGGGAGATGCAGCCTCTAAACTCAGGCTATGTGGACTCCCTTTTTCGGGTGATCATCTTTTTGGATCTGGCCTCCAGGAGGCGTTGGAAAGATCCCAGGACAGGAAGAAGTCCTTTCCAGAAAAGAAAAAGAAACCTGAAACAAAGCGTTTTTTTTCGGGGCTTCAGACAGCAAAGCGAAAAAGACGTTTGTCCCAAGAAGCACTGGGCAGGCCATAAGGGGCGAGGTAGAGGAGGAATTTTATTCAATCCTCCTCAGCCCCCCCCTTAGACCCAGTGACGTCTTGATCCCTGTGGGAGGAAGACTGGGGGGTTTCCTACCACAGTGGAAAGAAGCCACAAAAAGTCAGTTCGTGCTAGACATAGTGGAGAACGGTTACAGGCTCGAATTCAGTACTCTTCCCCCGTCAATGTTTTTGGTTACCCAGCTTCCCAGAGACCGGGAGAAGGCGGAGGCTCTGGGATTTCTTTTAGGGGAACTGTTGGACCAGAGGGTCCTAACACCAGTACCCAAGGAAGAGGAAGGCCTGGTGGGGGTGTACTCACATGTGTTCGTTGTGAGAAAACCCTCGGGAAAGTTCCGACTTATCCTAAACCTTCGTCCCCTAAACAGGTACGTAAAGTACAAACCTTTCAGGATGGAATCCATCTATTCTGTGACCAACTTTCTGTTCCAGGGTTGCTTTATGGCAACGATGGATCTCAGAGATGCGTATCTGCACATACCGATACATGCTCAGTTTCAAAAATTCCTGAGATTGGCGGTAAAAAGGGGTCCATCGATGACCCATTTTCAATTCAGGGCCCTTCCGTTTGGCCTGTCTGCCTCCCCCAGAGTATTTACCAAGGTCTTGGCGGAGGCTTTGGCCCCACTGAGAATCAGGGGCGTTCTGGTGATACCCTATCTGGACGACCTCCTGTTCATTGCTCCCACCAGGCAACAGCTGGGAGAGGACCTACAGGAGGCTCAGGCCTTCCTTCAGTCCCTGGGTTGGCTAATCAATCGGGAAAAATCCCAGTTATCCCCCTCTCAGGAAGTGGTGTACCTGGGGTACAGGATCTCCTCCGTAGAGAGAAAGATTTTCCTTCCTGGGGAGAAGATACTAAAAGTACAGCAAGCAGTGGCCCGACTTCAGACCAATCTGACAGTCCGGGTCAGGGAAGTCATGAGGGTTCTCGGGCTTATGTCGAGCTGCTTCCCGGCAGTCCCATGGGCAAGGCACCATCAGCGGCGGTTGCAGAACCATATGCTGGGACGGGGCAGGGGAAAGTCTGGATCTTCCCTTGTCCATCCCAGTCAGTGTGAAAAGAACGCTATGGTGGTGGCGGTGTCAGGCGAGCCTGGAAAAAGGTCTGCCTTGGATAGTACCTGCTACCTTGATTATAACTACGGACGCCAGCGTATCAGGTTGGGGGGCCCACTTAGAAGGGGAGTTGGCCCAGGGGTCCTGGTCCATAGTGGAAGCCCGTCAGTCTTCCAACCAGAGGGAGCTCCGGGCGGTTCTAAGGGCCCTAGAAGCCTTTCACCTACGGATATTGGGTCGCCATCTCCAAATAAGGTCGGACAACGCGACAACTGTTGCTTATATAAACAAGCAGGGAGGTACAAAGAGTCCGCCTCTTCAGGCCATATCAGACAGTCTGTTTGTTTGCATGGGCCGAAAGAAACCTAGCCTCAGTGTCTGCAGTCCACCTAAAGGGAACCCTAAACACCCTAGCCGACTTTCTCAGCCGGCAAGTGGTGAGCCAGGACGAGTGGTCACTCAATGGGGAGGTATTCAGGAAGATCTCGGCACAGTGGGGAGTACCGGAAGTGGATCTTTTTGCTTCGGGGAAGAACAGGAAGACAACAGCGTTCTTCTCCATCCACCCTCAGGATCAGGCCCTGGGGATAGACGCCTTTTCCCATCCTTGGCACTTCAGTCTGGCATATGCCTTTCCCTCGATCAGGCTAATACCCAGGGTTCTTCAGAAATTTCTCTCGGAACCCACAGATCTGATTATGATAGCACCATATTGGCCAAAGAGACCGTGGTTTACCAACCTGAGAAGACTGGCCATATACCCACCGTGGGTCCTTCCGAACAGGGAGGACTTGATTTCCTTGGGACCAGTCCGACACCCACAGGTAGAGAGCTTAAATCTCACAGCGTGGTATCTGAGGAACTGCTGCTCAGAGCGCACGGATTCTCAGATAAGGTAATTGAAACCCTGCTGAAATGTCGCAAGCCGGTAACACGGGCCATTTACGCTAAGGTCTGGAAAAGGTTCAGCTCCTGGCTAGCAGAACGGAATCGGGACCACGCAGACATACCACTGATACTGGAGTTTCTGCAGGCAGGGGTAGACTTAGGACTGTCAGTCGGCACCCTCAAGGTTCAGACATCCGCCTTAACCTTGTTCCTGGAGACCCCGCTCCAGCAAAATCGGTTTATCAGAAATTTCTTTAAGGCCCTGGCTAGGTCCAAACCCATTAAAGTTAAAGCCTGTCCCTCTTGGGACTTGTCTCTGGTTCTAAGGGCCCTGAGAAAACAACCCTTTGAACCCCTGGAGCAATCTTCCTTGAAAGATATAGTTCTAAAAACAGTTTTTTTGATAGCGATCACTTCGGCCAGGAGGGTCAGTGATTTACAAGCCCTATCCATTAGGGAACCTTTTTTGTTAGTTTTGGAGGATAGAGTTATTCTGAAAACTGATCCTAGCTTTCTTCCGAAAGTATCTTCTTTATTTCATAGGGCGCAGGACATTGTCCTTCCAAACTTTCAGCCCCCTTCAGAGGGTGATGAAGGGGGGTCTTTTTCTTTAGACATTTAGTCTTAGTCTTTTGATTTATTTAGGGGCCACCAAAGAGTTTAGGCGCTCCGATTCACTTTTCGTTAATTTTGCGGGTGTCCGTAAAGGTCACAGGGCATCGAAATCATCTATTGCAAGATGGCTGAGGATGGCTATTTGCCAAGCATACCAATCTGAGGGTAAACAACCACCTGTGGTAAAAGCACACTCTACACGCGCAGTGGCAACATCCTGGGCAGAGAAGGCCGGAGCCTCCCCCGAGGACATCTGTAAGGCGGCAACATGGTCTTCGTTTTCTACGTTTGCGAAGCATTATCGCTTGGATTTGCTCTCTCGCAGAGAACAAACCTTTGGAAGGACAGTTCTCCAGGCAGGAACCCAACCCTAAAAAAAAAAAAAAAAAAAGGGGTAAGTGTTTCTTGCTTATCATCTCAGAGGCTGTCCTGGAAGACGACTGGAGAAAGATGGAGTTAGGCTTACCGGTAACTCTGTTTCTAGGAGCCTTCCAGGACAGCCGGAATTTTTTTCTTTGTTTTTCCCACCCGGTATTGATACAGGTACGGGGACTGTGGAACTAACGATGTCAGAGTATTTTATGTCTTTCAGGGTCTTCCGGTGTTCTCAAATAACTGGAGAAGGAGGCCTGAAGGCAGGACTTTAAAGATTGGGGGTGTGTGTTTCCTGTCCCGGAGGGAGGAGCCCAAGGTCTCAGAGGCTGTCCTGGAGGACTCCTAGAAACAGAGTTACCAGTAAGCCTAACTCCATCTTTTTTTTTTTTTTTTCCTTTTGGGAGTACCTCCCCAAGGAGGCGTTTTTGAGGCACTTAGCGCTGAAAAAAAGCCCGACGCCAACAAAAGTCCTGCTAGCAGCTTCTTAGCTGCACTTTAGGAGCAGCGGCGATTTGTGGGTGCTTTTAACCCTCTTTTGGGTTAAAAGCACACAGATAGCAGCCGAAAAAACGACGGTAAAGCCTCGCTGAAAATGGCGGCAATTTACCGCTGACGCCCGGGGCACTGTCAGTGTGAAAGCACTCTAATGTGTCTTGGTGCAGATTTCTGGGAAAATCGGTAAGCCAATCCAACTATGTACAGAACACCTCCAGGTAGCTATATTGCATTGCATTTTACAGACCATTACAGTGCTGCAGATTTTTTTTTACCTTAAATTACAATGTAACTTGAGTTGCAACTGTATGCACCCCCCCCCCCCAAAGTGAAGTTATCCTTTTAAGGAGTCTAATCAGCCCTCCCAGTTCTTTTACTTGGACTATGGAACACCTTCCCCTGTGTCCCAAAGATGATGGGTAGAGGTCATTAAACAAAAAACTGGGAGGGGCAGACACCATTTCTTGTGAATTCTGACCAGTACAGTGGCTAACGCCACCATAAATGATTTGCACAAAGATCCTTGTCCTTTTTAGTAGAAGATGGGCTCTAAAATGTGCAATTGAGTGACATCCTTTGGCCTAACTGATTTAAAACTTTACGTTGAACATTTATTAACCGATGAATTCCGCGATGGCTGCTGTTTTATATGGCAGAAGTCCAAGCTTAGATTTGGCATGCTTTACCTTGTTATAATGTAATTTGTTTGCTTTTGCATGTGTTATCTTTTATTGCTCTTTACAAACTTTCCTCATGACACATTTGAAAGCGGCACACCAGTCATGACCTCTTCACTTTAAAGAGGAAGTAAACCCTGGTTATAAAAAAAAAAGCCCTGCAAGACAAAGGCATAATGAGCTAGTATACATAGCATACTAGCTCATTATGTATTTCCTCAGATTGAAGCCCCTGCAGTGTCCACGTCTCCCCCTCCAGCCGCCGGCATGTCGTCACTCCCGCTCATGCACACGGGAACCGCTGGTAACGGCATGCAGACTGAAGCACATAGGTGCCATTGCTTCAGTTTGCCCCAGTGCGAATGCGTCGATGACAAGATTGCTTAGTGTTAAACAAAAGAGGATTACATAGTTCTTGGTATTAAAACATAGACTATTAAAAAATTGCAGTGCCACATGCTTGCCATTGTCTTGTGTAAGTGCACAAAATAGAATGTTTGCTCTTTGCCATTCTTCTGTGGTACAGTAAAACTGGAATTATTTAGGAAGTAAAACTCTGCTCCCAATATGCTTTGTTTTGAGGGGGGATTGCATTGTCCTGTCCACAAGATGTAGTAGAAGGGCTAGCACAGGCACAGTGTTTAAGGTTGCCTGGTACTAGATGGCTACTTCTCCATTGCAGGTAAGGGAGGACAAATTGATAAGCGCTACTAAAGTCAATGAATATACCTCATTTTTATACAAGATCAGTTTTAATTTTATTGGAGATCTCAAAGTGTCACTAAACCCACATCATAAACTATCAAATGGTGTATTACATGCTGTTTATACTCAGTCACTATGAGAATCATTTTCTGCACTCTGCAAAAAACTGGTTGATCCTGCTGCTCCACTTTCTGTCCATGTCCCCAATTCCGCTAGGGATTTTGCAGCTGTGGTGGCAACTCTACACATGCTCAGTTTTCAGTGAGTTTCTATGCTATGAGTCTTTCCTCCCTATCACATCTTAGCAGCTAGGGGTGCAACGGATCGTCGCCGATCCCGATCGGGTCACCCCGTTTGGATCGGCACACCCCGCGATCCACGGAGCGCTCCGGAGCCTCGGCCTAGGAAAGTCCCCGGCTTCGGCCTAGCTGCGGAGCGGCGGCCATCTTGGTACACCCGGCGGCAGCTGCTTAGGTGCGCGCTGACGTCATCACCCCTACCTCCCTGCTCGTGGATCTCAAAACATACAGACTCCTGCACTCAGTGCTGCCGTCAGTACAATAGCAACATGACTGAACAGCAAGCAACAGAGTCCAACTTAAGACCAGCGCAACATATGAACATTATATGCCAGTGAGAATTTAACCACTACATAATAGAGCACACTGACCCATATGAAGCAACAATTACATTACATACTCTTAAAGCAAAGCCCCGAAATGCTTTAAACTAATACTGAACAGTATACAATATTTACTAAAACAAACCTGAACATTTAAGCAGATAACAAATGAAACATGATTATAAGATTAATATAATTAAAATTGAATTTAAAAATGAAACTAGCGGTGCACTCTCCTAATAATTAATAAAAATACATTTTGAATGAAATTTAAATAGAAAGACGACATATTGGTGTACATGAATCAAAATGATACACAGGGAGACTACAGAGGGATATTATGTCAAAATACTGAAAAATTAAGCAAGATTACTACGCCCTATTACTGGATATGCCCACTCTAGATGTACAACTTCAAATACCAATATTAATAGTGGTGCAACGGATCGTGACCGATCCGAGATCCGAACAGGTGTATGGGGGCTCTGATGGGGGAATCTGATGTGTACATTTAATTTTTTTTTTTTTTTTGCGCTGATCCGAAAAATAATCCGATCCGTGACTCCTGATCCGAGGATCGATCCGATCCGTGAGTTTTTTTGATCCGTTGCACCCCTATTAGCAGCCCATGTGAACATAAAGTCACACATGTGGGTGTATACACAGTGGTAAATAACAGCCCACTCCCACCCTCCTCCATGCCAACTGACTAGGTAAACGCAATATTACATGTAGATTGTGGAGGCTTCAACTCCCTCTTATGTTTAGAAAAGGGCTGGAGGGACGTGACACAGCCTGTGACTGGCAGAAATCCACCCACACCATGTTGTCAAAAAATAGTTAATTTGAAATATATATTTGTATGCCAAGTTAAAACAGTTTATTGATTTTTAAAAAAAAAAAAAAAATTTTTTTTTTACATGTGACTTGCAGCAGAGGACTAGAAGATTTTCCTCCGGCTGATTCCCTGGAAAGATCTGGGCCATGTCACGGCTGTATATCAATTAGGAAAAAGGTACTTTTGGAGTATTTTTTTTTTTTTTTTAAATGGTTACAGTGCCCCATACATTAAAGGGGTTGTAAAGGGAAATAGCTTCCTTTTACCTTTAGTGCAGTCCTCCTTCACTTATCTCATCCTTCAATTTTTGCTTTTAAATGTCTTTATTCCTTTTGAGAAATTCTCACTTCCTGTTCTGTCTGTAACTACACACCATACACTCCCTGGTGTGGAGAAAGCCTCTTGAGGGGCGAGCAGGCAAGTCAGAACGCTCTCTACTTTGCAGATAGAGAAAGGAGCTGTGCGTTAGTGGGCGTCCTGACACTCCTGCTCGCCCCCTCAAGAGGCTTTCTCTAAACCAGGGAGAAAGCCTTGCATTACTGTGTGTAGTTGGATCGAAGAACAGGAAGTGAGGATTTCTCAGAAGAAGCATTTAAAAGCAAAATCTAAGAACGAGGTAAGTGAAGGAGGACTGCACTAAGGTAAAGGAAGCTATTTAGGGAAGAAATAAAATCTTTACAGCCCCTTTTAACCACTTGCTTACTGGGCACATAAACCCCCTTCGTGCCCAGGCGAAATTTCAGCTTCCGGCACTGCGTCGCTTTAACTGACATTTGCGCGGTCGTGCGACGTGGCTCCCAAACAAAATTGACGTCCCTTTTTCCCCACAAATAGAGCTTTATTTTGGTGGTATTTGATTACAAATATATATATTTTTTACTTGTTGCTATAATAAATATCCAATTTTTTTTTCTCAGTTAAGGCCGATACGTATTTTTCGACGTATTTTTGTAAAAAAAAAAAAAATCGCAATAAGCGACTGGTTTGCGCAAAAGTTATAGCGCCTACAAAATGGGGAACAGAATTATGATTTTTATTTTTTACTAGTAATGGCGGCGATCTGCATATCGGACACTTTTGACACAAATTTGGGACCATCCTCATTTATACAGCGATCAGTGCTATAAAAATGCACTAATTTCTGTGTAAATGTGACTGGCAGGGAAGGGGTTAACACTAGGGGGTGAGAAAGGGGTTAAATGTGTATCCTGGGTGTGTTCTACCTGTGGGGGGAGGGGGGTGACTGGGGGAGGTGACCGATGCTGTGTCCCTATGTACAAAGGACACAGAGCGGTCTCCTCTCCTCTGACAGCACGTGGAGCTCTGTGTTAACACACAGAGCTCCACGTCCCTGCTGTCACCTGCTTGTGTTCCCGCCAATCGCGTTTACCCGACGGACATCGCGGCCACCAGGTACACGCATCGGCTTTTCAGCGATGCGCCGGGACAGTGTTTACCCGCCGCGCGCCACCCAGTGGCGCGCGTGGGTAATGCACGTTAAATGACGTCCAAAGACGTCAACTTGCCACTTGAGAGCTGCGCTGTTGACGTCTTTTGTCAATAGCGCGAATCTCAAGTGGTTAAAGGTACAATGGTAATTTAAACTGTGTGTGTTTTAGTATCACTTTAATTGTTTTTTTTTCCTTTTTTTTTTCCTTTTAGGTAACCTGATGTTTCCTGCGTGACAGGAAGTGCCCCTTTTTTGTGATGGATTCGGAGGCGCATGAAAAACGAAAAAGTGATTTGGTCCTCTCAAAATCAAAACAAGACTTTATGCATCATAAACCAGCTATTGGAACTAGTAAGCATTATGTGTGTGGCTACTTTGCTGCCTTCACAAACATTGCAATTACCTTCCCCATCCAGAAAGTGCTCTTCAGACAACAGCTATATGGCTTGAGAACCAGAGATGCTATAAGACAACTAGAGAGGGATGGGATCCGTAACTTGTACAGGGGAATACTCCCCCCACTTATGCAGAAAACCACAACTCTTGCCCTGATGTTTGGCCTTTACGAGGACTTCTCCAGCCTATTGCTAAGACATACCGATTCTCCTGAGATTATTACAAGGAGTGTAGCAGCAATCCTTGCAGGAACTACAGAAGCCATTCTTACGCCTTTTGAGAGAATTCAGACTTTGCTGCAGGATTACAAACACCACAATCGATTCACTAATACTTATCAGGCTTTCAAAGTACTTCGACCCTATGGATTTAGGGAGTATTATCGTGGTTTAATTCCCATACTGGTCCGCAATGGACCAAGCAATGCTTTATTTTTTGGTCTTCGCAAGCCAATCAAACAGTGTTTGCCAGAAGCTAAAAGCTATAGTGCTAACCTGATCAATGATTTCATCTGTGGTGGACTGCTTGGAGCCATGTTGGGATTCCTGTTTTTTCCACTGAATGTGGTGAAGGCCCGCATGCAGTCACAGATTGGAGGAGAATTTGTCTCCTTTGGGAAAATCCTCACGACTATATGGACAGAGCGTGATGGAAAACTGACGCACCTATTCCGTGGTGCCCATCTAAACTATCACAGATCCATTCTGTCTTGGGGTATTATCAATGCCACGTATGAGCTGTTATTGAAACTGTTCTGAGGTGGACTGTAAGATCAAGCACTGTTATAGCTCTTTCTGCAGAGTAGGGATCAAATTCTCACAAAACCAAATACAGAGATTGTATGTATATACCACTAAATATTAATGCTGGTCTTCATTTGTACGAACAGACAGGTGCTTCAAAATACTATTAAGTCTTCATGTTGGGTTAATAAAGTGCCTGTCTGTTCTATGTGTGTAAGTGACCAAGCCTTTTTCGCTGACAGGAACAGTAATTTGACTGTATATGTGCTTGAATATTGCTATTGGAGAGCTTTATATATCTGATGGAAGAGCTTTAAAGTATGCAGTCTGATCTTTGGTCTTAGGAGACCACACTATATACATAGTTTTCAATGTTGTGTTTATCTGTATTCAGGTTCTATCTATTAGTCATTTTGTTGATCACATTTTTATTATAGTAACCAACAGGACTAGTGTTTGGCAAGTGAGCTTTCATTTTTCTTGGGGCACCCATGTTGATCCACGTGTTCTATATTCATAATTGCTTTGTTATACATTTATGTATGCTCACATTTGCCATAAGATACTTTAAGTGGTTAAAGGAGAAGGACGCAGTTTCTGCTTTCAAACCATGTTGGTGGCTTTTTTTCTGTGCAAGCCTTGTTTCTCTGCATTAATTTTTTATTTTTTTATGTAGTCAGATTTTCTTTTTTTCTTTTCCAGCAGCCACCTCCTATTCTATACCATCCTGTATTTAAACTGTATCTAAACTCAAAGGCAATATTTATAATGCATTAATTTACCAGTCCTTGGATGCTGCTTCCTGCCCTCACCAAACTGTATAGAGAAGCAGCATTGTCATCCTAGGCTCCACTCCTGATTTGGACTACAAACACACTTGGTTTTGTAGCTAACATAAGATATATCTGGGAAAGCTGACGATGTTTAAAATGTCAGTTATGTACACCAAATTACAGGGATGATTTTGGCATCTGGTATTTTTTTTGCGTTATCTTGTGGGAATTGTACTAAGTGGTATTAAACCCGAAACCAAACCATAACCAATTCTGTAACAACTGCGGCAGGCTGGCCGGCCCCCCTCCCCGCGCGAGCGGTCGTAGCTGTACGTTTGCTCTTTAAGACTCCTCTGGCCACAGAGCGATGACCGCTGGTCACCCTCGATTGCTTGTTAGGGAACAGGGATGTGTGTGGTTCTCTCAGGGGCAAAGAGACTGATTGTGTGTTCATACAATGTATGGACACCAATTTCTCTCTTCCCCTTGTCAGTCCCATTCCCCCTTCAGTTAGAACACCCATTAAGGAACATGTGTAACCCCTTGATCGCCCCCTAGTGTTAACCCCTTCTCTGCTTATACAGTAATCTGTGCATTTTTATAGCACTGATCGCTGTATAAATGACAATGGTCCCAAAAATGTGTCAAGTGTCTGCCATAATGTTGCAGTCCCGATTTAAAAATTGCAGACTGCCACCATTATTTACTCGTAAAAAAAAAAAAAAAATGCTAGAAATCTGTCCCCTATTTTGTAGACACTATAACTTTTGTGCAAACCAATCAATATATGCTTGATTTTTATTTAATTTTTTTACATTATTTTTTTCACCAAAAATATGTTGAATACATAACGGCCTAAACTGAGGACAAAATTTAGCTTTAAAAAAAAAAGTTGGATATTTATGATAGCACAAAGTATTGTGAGGGTTTTTTTTATTTTTATTTTCAAAATGTATGCTTTTTTTGTTTATAGTGAAAAAAAAAGCACAGAGATGATCAATTACCACCAAGAGAATGCTCTATCTGTGGGGGGAAAAAAACGTCAAATTTTGTTTGGGTACAATGTCGCACAATTGTCAAACCGACGCAGTGCTGAATTGCAAAAAATGGCCCAGTTATTGGGCAGCCAATTCTTCCGGGGCTGAAGTGGTTAAAGGGGTTGTAAACCCTTGTTAAAGTGAAAAAAAAACACTTAAGACCCGGACTAAAATGCAGGTAAAGGACCAGGCCCCTTTTTGTGATTCAGCACTGCATTGCTTTAACTGACAATTGCGCGGTCGTGCGACGTGGACCCTCGACCCACATCAAGGCAGCAACGTATATATACGTTGATGTGCCTGTCTGTTCCATTCTGCCGATGTAAATGTACATGCAGCGGTCCTTAATGGGTTAATGCATCCTATGCATTAAAGGGTTTGTAAAGGATTTTTTTTTATTTTTTTTTATCTTAATAGCTTCCTTTTACCTTAATGCAGTGCCGTTTTCATGTCATTGTTCGTTTTTTGCTCTCAAGTTGCTGTAATCCTTCTCTGAGCACCACACTTCCTGGTTGTCTGTTTCCTGATCACCACAGTACTGGGAGCTTTCTCTCTGTGGTCACTACTCAAGGAGGTGTGATTTCTGTGTGTCTAAAACCCCACAGCACCAATCACTTTCGTTTTCCAAACCATCACTGCTCTGTAAGGCAGAGAGGCAGGAAACATGCAAAAACTAAACTGAAGGTACATTATATGATTGATTTTTATCTATTTTTAATCCTTTTTAAAAGGAATCGGTTAACTCTTATGTCTCTATACCCTGTAAACAGTAATTTCAGCAAAAAAAAAATGTTTTCCTTTTTAAAACTCCTTTAACTGCTTAAGACCCGGACCTTTTAGGCAGCTAAAGGACCCGGCCAGGTTTTGCGATTCGGCACTGCGTTGCTTTAACAGACAATTGCGCGGTCGTGCAGCAGGGCTCCCAAACAAAATTGGCATAATTTTTTATTTTTTTATTCTTTCACAAATAGAGCTTTCTTTTGGTGGTATGTGTTTTTTTATTTTTTGGGCTATAAACAAAAATAGAGCGACAATTTTGAAAAAAATTCAATATTTTTTCTATAATAAATATCCCCCAAAAATATATAAAAACATTTTTATTTTTTTCCTCAGTTTAGGCTGATACGTATTCTACCTATTTTTGGTTAAAAAAAAAAAAACACAATAAGCGTTTATCGGTTAGTCTGCGCAAAATTTATAGCATTTACAAAATAGGGGATAGTTTTATTGCATTTTTATTTAATAATATTTTTTTTTTGTGACTGCAAGATTATGGCGGACACTTAGGACAATTTTGACACATTTTTGGGACCATTGTCATTTTCACAGCAAAAAATGCATTTAAAATGCATTGTTTGTTGTGAAAATGACATTTGCAGCTTGGCAGTTAACCACTAGGGGGCGCTGAAGGGGTTATGTATGACCTCATCTGTGTTTCTAACTGTAGGTGTGACGTCATCGATTGTGTATCCCTATAAAAGGGATCACACGATCGATCACGGGGAAGGTGTGTTTACACACAGCTCTCCCCGTTCTTCAGCTCCGGGACCGATAGTGTGACTCCAGCGGCGATCGGGTCCCGCATCCTCGGACCGGGTCGCGGGCGCGCACCCGCAACTGACGGCTGGGCACTAAGAGGACATACCTGTACGTGCATGTGATGTGCCCAGCTGTGCCATTCTGCCGACTTAAATGTGCAGGAGGCAGTCCTTAATCGGTTAAGGTGAAAACTTGTGACAATTTTACTCACCTGACACCCTTCGACCCCTCGGAGATGTGCTTTGCCTCTCTGTCCGGGATTCTTGGCTTTTGATTGGATAGATTGATGGTAGCGCAGCCATTGGCTCCCGCTGCTGTCAATCAAATCCAGTGATGCTGGTGCCAGGGGGGTTGGCCAAGTCCTACATTTGGCATCTATGGACACCGAATGCTGGACACGGGAGCGCGCCCACAAGGTAACTCCCCCAGGAGAGCACTTCTCCTAGGGGGTTATACAATGCAGGGAGGAGCTTATAACGCCACTAGGGGGGACCCAAGAAGAGGATCAGGGCCACTCTATGCAAAATGAACTGCACAGTGGAGGCAAGTATGACATATTTGATATTTAAAAAATTAAATAAAAACAAAGCTTTTCAATCACTTTAATTGTATTACAGCTTATCATTTTTTTGATGTGATGGCTGCATTTAATTACTCTTTTAGACTTTCTTTCTTCTATTTTTTTTTTTTTTTTGTATCTTTTCTTTTTTTGATCTGGTGATCCAGACAGTAAGTCTGGTTTATATTATTATTTTTTCAAAAGAACAAGCGTTCCAGCAGAATGTATCAGTTACAGGGATGAGACAACCCATTTAACACTAGCAGGGGTGCTTGCAATGATCAGCTTTTATTTATGTTAAACCTTTATCTCAAAAGGGAAAAAACAGTTTGCTGTAACTGCTTAAAAGGTATTGGGCTCAGTTCACACTTCCACTACTTTGGATCTGACTTGTGAAACTCCGGGTCAAGTGACGTGTGAAATCCCATTTTAGTCAATGAGAGCTGTCTTAACTAGCACTACTGAAGTCGCTCCGACTTTAGAAGAGGTTACTGTACTATTTTTGGGGCGACTTCTATCCAACTTGTGCCCGTAGACTTTAATGGAAGTTGTCTCCAAGTCAAATCCTCATTTAAATTGATGTGATTTGGATCCGAGACTACAGGAATATTACATGGGCATTCCCTGAAGTTCCTCCAAATCACGCAGAAGTTGCCTGGCAAATTCACAATGGTCGTGGCAGAATGAACTGGGCAAAAAAAAGCATTTTACTACTGTAACAACCTTTGTATTAAGTGAAAGACCTATTCACAAAAAAAAAGCATGCAGCAATAATGTAACACAGGATAAATGTACAAGAGAATGGTAGGTATATCTACTGGCTTCATGCTCGAGCATCCATTTGGTAGGTCTCTTTTTTTTTTTTTTTTTGGTTTGGGTAAAAGAAAGAAAAAGGGGCCAAGCCCATTGTCATCAACGGCTCCAGTTAAGCTATGAGAGATGTGTATCTCCACAAAAGGGAAATGTCTGCAAAGGTCTGATGTAATTTTTCTGAATCTGAGACTTTTTTTCTCAAGGATAAATGAATGGATGGGAAGAGACGGGTTGGAAAGAATAGAGGAGGGAAATCTGCTAGTACATCTAACACTCCCCTCTCCCCCAGACTGACAATACTGCTGTCCAAAGGTTGCCCCCTGTTCAGCTTCATCCAAAGTAGGGCTACTCTAATACAGGAGGTGTTACTGTAGAGTCTAAAAAATAAAATGAATACAGTTGCAATATTTAACTTTTTTGCGTTTTTTAATACCGCATTAATCTGAAAAGTAAATCTGAATACAGCCACCACATTTTAGGAGCGGTAATTTGCTATATATTAAATTTCCGCTTTCTTCTCAACAGCTGCTCCTTTTCCCTGAAAACAGGTAATATATTATAGTTTTGTTCTTGGGTTTTATTTCTTTATTAGGTTTGTTCTTGTATATGTTAAGTGCATTGTGCCATCTTATTGGTAGGCAGTGTTACATTGATTTAAAAAAAAAAAAAAAAAAAACCCTGACCGATGCTTTCTCAGATTTTGGTGTATGTTTGTTTTTTTTTTTTGTTAGAGAGAGAGAACCCCCCCCTTTTTATATATATATATATATATATATATATATATATATATATATATATATATATATATATATATATATATATATATATATATATATATATATATATATAGGCATTTGTCAACCTCTGCACTCTTCACTGTTGCTACACATAATTGGGGAGTACTGTTTTATGGTTTTCGGCAATGTTCTTTGTAAATGGTCATTGATCAAACATAGTTTTGTCCATTAAAACGAAAAGGGAATTAAAGAATTCATGTTAGGTTAAAAAAAAAAATCAAACTTTTTTGTTATTTTTAACAAATGGAAAAAAATTTTTTTATTGTATTTAAAAGTGAATTCATTATTTTTAGAAATTCATTCAAAGTTGAATATTCAACTTTTTAAATGAAAGAAATGTACTTTTTGTATTATGTCCCTCACAAATATTCATTTTTAATCCACATTAAGATGGGGTTGGATAAGTCTCAGGTTTACCTATAAATCACAGCCTTTTGTGTAACTGCCCAAAATGTGCTCCATAGCTTGGTATAATTTGCTCCTGTTTGGTGGGCATCTGAAGTATATAAATACATTGTGCACTCCTGTTGCTTGCTGAGTTCATCAATGTATAAACAAGGTTTGCATTGTTTACATCAGGGATCAGGCTTGTGACCCTGTGAGAAACCTTTTATCTAAATTTAAAGTGTGGTCATTGCTGTAATAAAGTCCCACCATTCTCAGGTTTTCATGTGATTACTTGTATCGGCTTGCTTTAACGCTTGCATTGGGCCTGAAGGATGGAAGATGCACCTCCCCGAGTGTGTTGCAGCCTTGGAATGCAGGTCTTCTGTAGTACAATGTGTATTGGGATTTTAATTTATAACGGCTCCTCTTTCTAATAGATAACCGTCCGAAATGGAAGGATGCTTTATTGTTTCTGGAGACCCTGATGAGCCTAAAACGCCAAATGCCCTTATGCATTTTTGTTCTTGTTGGTCACTCAAAGAATTTAAGAGCACAGTGATGACAGCCAGGCAAGTTGGCAATTGCAGAATGAAACGTTTTTCAGTGACAACATCTTGGTGGCACGGGTAAAACGAATCCTAACACCTGAACACATTTTAGCAACTTTAACCACTTGCGGCCCCGCATATGCTCAATTGACGGCAGCTTAGGGGATCTGAATATCCAAGCTGCCGTCAATTGACGTCATAGTTTTCTCCGGCCACTGGGGGGCGCGCGCATCCCCCAGATGCCGATGCGCGTGCCTGGCGGTCGCGATGTCCGCCAGGTACCGGCTGATCGGCAGTTTTAGAGCAGGGACGTGGAGCTCTGTGTGTAAACACAGAGCTCCACGTCCTGTCAGTGAGAGGAGACAAATGCTGTTTCTCTTGTACATAGGGAGACAGCATCGGTCACCCCCCTCCCCCCACACAGTTAGAACACACCCAGGACTCACATTTAACCCCTTTCTCACCCCCTAGTGTTAATCCCTTCACTGCCAGTCACATTTATACAGTAATTAGTGCGTTTTTATAGCACTGATCGCAGTATAAATGTGAATGGTCCCAAAAATGTGTCAAAAGTGTCCGATGTGTCCGTCGCAATATCACAGTCCTGACAAAATTCGCAGATCGCCGTATTACTAGTAAAAAAAAAAGCCACTATAACTTTGCGCAAACCAATTACTATACGCTTATTGCGATTGTTTTTTTTTTACCAAAAATATGTAGAATACATATCGGCCTAAACTGAGAAAAAAAAAATATTTTTTTTAAAAAAAATTGGATTTTTATTATAGCAAAAAGTAAAAAATATTCTGTGTTGTTTTTTTTCAAAATTGTCGCTCTTTTTTGTTTGCAAAAAAAAAAAAAAAAACGCAGAGGCGATCAAATACCACCAAAAGAAAGCTCTATTTGTGGGGAAAAAAAGGACGTCAATTTTGTTTGTAAGGCACGTCGCACGACCGCGCAATTTTAATTTAAAGCGATGCAGTGCTGAAAGCTGAAATTTCGCCTGGGCAGGAAGGGGGTATATGTGCCCGGTAAGCAAGTGGTTAATATGTGTTAACAAAACTTTACATAGCATTGCACCTTTGGTGTATCCAGAAGAATTATACCCCCCAGGTACAAATTAGGCTTGCATTTGGTGGTAAATGGTAATGGGTATCTCATAATTTTATTTATGATTTTATTTATCGAAGGAAAACTAGCACAAAGTGGTAAATAGCATTTTTTATTATTATTATTTGGCTGTATATTTCTTGATATTACCTTTTTATCCTACCACCAAAGAATAACAAAAAAAAATAAAAATCTCCTGATGATCATAACACGTGTATGTTGTTTACCTGTAGTAAGGTCCACAAAAAGAAGTTTGCACATCTTCTTCTTTTTTTGCTCAAATGCACCATCAGTATTTTATTTTCTACAAAGTTGATCAGATTTGACAAATGCCACCCTTTCACATTTGGGCAAAAGGAGGATGACACTACATGCAGGCTTATAGTAGTCATGTAGTGGTAGGTCAGGCTCACATGTCAGTTTGGATTAATAGCTCACAAGATATTTTTTACTAATATTACTAGGCGTGTAACTGTATAATAGGGTGTCAAATGTTTTGTACAATAATGGCCTTATGATGTTCCCATACTCAAATAGGTTTTTGTGTGTGTGTGTGTGTGTGTGTGTGTGTGTGTGTGTGTTCTGTTTTTTTTTTTGTACAAGAAAGCAGTAATAACTTATATACTAGGCCTCTAAGATGAAAATAGATTTAGATTTTTTTGTGGTTGGGTCCCCTTCCCCAGCATGCTTGGAAAGCCAAATGCTTCCTTGTCCCCTTTATCTTCTATGTGTGACCTCTTGAAAATCCTCCCATGCATATATGCTGCAATCTTTATCAGACTTTCCACTGGAGATTAATGTGCATGTTTGAGAAGAGCAAGACCGAGCAGAGACGATTTTCAAGAAAATGTTTGCTCTCCAATATCAAAACAATTTACACATTAGCCTTTTGTTTGCTGTCAGACTCAAGTGTACCCACTACATTAATAGGCTGATACAATCAAAATATTACACATAAACATTTTAATATATAATAAAATATATATAATTTTTTTTATTCATTTGTCCACTGATGGCAAAATGTAAAAATGATTTGGGTTTCTGACACTAATAAATGTTGGTCTAGTCATCTATGCATGCAGTGGAGTTGATTTGCTAAAGACAAATAGGCTGTGCTCTTTGCAATGCAGTTGAATGCTGCAAGACAATTTGCACCAGCGTTTACCAAATTAGGGTTAGCCCTTCTTACTTCTATCATCTAATCGTGTGTGGGGTTTTTTTTTTTATATATCAATTTTTTTTTAAATTTAACTCTGGAGAAAACCTCCTTCCTGTCCAGAGCTACTAAAGGCAAAGAGCAAGGTATTCAAATATTGCATATGGATCAGTCTTTTGAATCAACCTAATTTTATGGCAGCTTTAGACCCCTTTCACACTGGGGGTTTTCAGGTGACTGAAAACTGCCTCTCATGCCTACCCAGTGTGAAAGCCTAAGTGCTTTCACACTGGAGCGGTGCGCTTGCGGGATGGGGGGGGCGAAGTCCTGCACGCAGCATCTTTTGGGAGCACTGTATAGACCACCCCTGCCTATTGAAATGAATGGGGAGCGCTTTTCCCAAAGCAGCACAGGCGATTTTAACCCTTTCTTCAGCTGCTAGCAGGGGTTAAATGCTTCCTACTAGTGGTCGAAAAGCACAGCTAAAAGGTTGGTAAAGCTCCGCTAAAATGAGCAGCATTTTGCCGCTAACGGACGCGCTGCCACAGTGTGAATGAAACCTTATTGTTCAAGTATGCACAGCACGTTATTGCAGAAAATATTTTGACTGGACATACACTTTAAAGGGGAGTTCCACCCACAATTTCACTTTTTAAATATAAATACCCCTGTAATACACAAGCTTAATGTATTCTAGTAAAGTTAGTCTGTAAACGAAGGTCCGTTTTGTTAGGTTGTTACAGCATTTTATAATCTAGAAATAGACCGTGGCTATCTTAAGTGTGGGCATCATGAAGCCAGACTGTATGACTTCCTGGATTTCAGCTTTGCATATCTCGCACATGCTCAGTGCTGCACAAGCAATGTAATAGGTTTCAGTCCGGTTTGCAAGGACTTCTGGGAAACATGATGCCTATCCCAGAAACCCTTGCAAATAGCCTTGTGACTTAATAGCCTAGGCTAATAAGGAGGAGGAAGTAATGAAGGACTACAAAATAAAGGTATTTACAAGCAACAAAATAAATAAAAAATGTCCATTCTGAACACTATGAGATTAGGGCGTGCAGCACAGACAAACATAAAAAAATGGGTGGAACTCCACTTTAAAGTGGTTGTAAATGTAGAAGTTTTTTTTATCCTATTGTATTAAGATAAAAAAAAAAAAAAACTTCAGTGTGCAGCAGCCCCACTTAGCCCTCCTGATACTTGCCTGAGCCCCATTTCAATGCAGTGATGTGCACGAGTGAACAAGGCTGAAACGTGTTTACAGCTGCTGTCTGTGTCTTTTATGGAAATCCAATACATTTTGAAGATTTTAAAGAGCAAGCAAGGAGTTGTGGACCATCTTTTCTCATGATGTGAACGAACTGCCTGACTGATAGCAGCAGGCTCCAATGGCAATGCTACTGTGTCTCAGCCAAAGTCAGTTCTCCAATGAGGAGAGGAGGGGGCAGGGCCGAACCGAGGCTCTGTTTCTGAATGGACACACAGAGCTGTGACTTGGTTTGGGTGCCCCCATAGCGAACTGCTTGCTGTGGGGACAGTCAACAGGAGGGAGCGTCGGCGAGGGACCGGAGAAAAGGAGGATCCAGGCTGCTCTCTGGAAAACCACTACACAGAGAATGTAAGTATAACATGTTTGTTATTTTTAAAGGTAAAAAAATAAAGAGGCTTTATTATCGCTTTAAGGCTAGGTTCACACACATGCAAATTGGATGTGTTTTCAACCGCATCAAATTTGCATGACATGTAAAAGTACATTGCTTTCTATTGTGCCTGTTCACAGCCGGAGTCCAGATTCAAAGTGAATTGAAAAAGAGTCCTGTCAGTTTTCTGAGCAGTGTGGTCTGGCTCGGGTGCAAATTCAGGCCCCTTGACTTCTATGGGAATGCTTCTGAATTGCACATCTCATTCAGTTGTGAACAGTAGGGATGAGCTTCGTGTTCAAGTCAAACTCAAGTTCGACTCGAGCATCGTATGTTCGATCGTTAGTCGAATTACGAACGTTATAGGCTCAGGGGGTTTAGTACATGCCCCACACTATATAAAGCCGCCTGGAAGTCGGCCTTGTGTAGTGTGTTGTGGTGGTTAAGAGAGAGAGAGAGAGAGAGGGAGAGTGTCTTTTTTTTTTTTTTTTTTTTGGGGCAGGCAGGCTGGCTAGTCAGTTAGTTATAGTGTGTAGAGGATATATATGCATCCCAGGTGATGTGTGTGTGTGTGTGTATATATATATATATATATACACACACACACACTGTATTGAGTTTAGCTAGATCCACTCTTCATATTTTCACTTGGTGTACTGTTTCCTCTGCACAGTGTGTACCTAAAGCCACAATTCCTGTTGTCATATTAATACCACAGGCAGTGACTGATCAGCAAGTATTGTCAGTATTTGTGCAGCTACATCTCCCTGCAGGCCATTAGTATGTCTGGAAGGACAACAAGGAGAGGCAGAGAGTCATGAGCCAATAAAAGAGGGCAAGCAGGCTCTGTGGCTAGAGGCAACAGTGCTGCTGGTCGTGAACACGGTGCATCCTCATCAGCACGTGGCCGTGGGAAACGCTCGTCCTCTTTTTCAGCAGCTGGCGGTGTTGAGCCACAACACGCCGAATGCTTGGTAGTGTGGATGACCAAGCCGTCCTCATCCTCTCTCACCCAGACTCAGGGTACTTTGTCTGGCAAAGCAGCTGCCAATGT
The DNA here is from genome assembly GCA_029574335.1 of Rana kukunoris. Classification (NCBI taxonomy): domain Eukaryota; kingdom Metazoa; phylum Chordata; class Amphibia; order Anura; family Ranidae; genus Rana; species Rana kukunoris. The sequence goes on from CM056049.1 coordinate 433,574,915, forward strand.
GGCTCTTCCCTCTGCTCAATGGCATCAGTCACTCCTTCCCCAGCCCTACCATGTCCTGAGGAGTCCCCCAAACTCTTTGACCACAGCATTGGGTACATGCTGCAGGAGGATGCGCAGCATTTTGAAGGCCATCAGATTGCACCGCTGCTATTTGCAACATATGTCGCAAGTGTATTTCGCATGGCCAAAACATCACCCGCTTGGGCACCACATGCTTGACCAGACATATGTCGACCTGCCATGCAGTTCGTTGGCAAGCGTACCTCAAAGACCCACACTAAAGAACAAAGCGGACCTCTCCTTGCTCCTCATCTCCTGGGATCTCCAACCCCACTATACCTTCAGTCCTCTCTGAAGCCTGCACTGATAGGACTAAAGGTGTAGTTAGGTGTGTCACAGCCAAGTACTTGTGGGCAATCTGCTATCGGTACACCAACGCCAGATTGTACCAGGCAAATTTCCCTGCTGCAGCACCAAAATAAGTTTTCTCCCAGCCATCCACATGCCCTGTGGTTGAATGCTAGCTTGGCTAAATTGCTACCACTTAAACTGCTGCCTTTTCAGTTGGTAGATTCTGCCCCCTTCAGATTCTGGCTTTCTACCGGCATGTGAAAGGCAATGTCCATGCCTTGCTGGATAGGGCGGCCAGTGGTAAGGTGCATATTACCTCTGACTCATGGTCCAGCAGGCATGGACAGGGACGTTGCCTATCTTTCACAGCAAATTGGGTGACTCGGCTGGCAAGGATGCAGGACAAGGTACAGCAGTGTTGGAGGTTGTTCTGCCACTACGCCTCCAAAATGCTACTACTGGTGATTGTGACACATCTCTTTCCTCCCACCCCCTCCTCTTCTTCCTCCTTCAAGGGGGTATGCAGGCAAAGAGATGCCATGCGGTGCTTGGGGGACAGGAGCCACACTGGGGCAGAGGTTCTGTCAGCTCTGCAGGGGCAGGCTCAGAGGTGGTTGACGCCACGCCAGCTTAAGCCAGGAATGGTGGTTTGCAACAATGGCACCGACCTCTTTAGGGTTACAGACAGGGTTAGGGTTACAGTCTGTAACTCTAACCCTTAGGCTGGAATCACACTTGTGCAGTGTGAATTTCAACTCTGTTATCTCTGCAGATAGATAAGAGAAGTGTTCAGCAGATCCATTGCGTTTTAGCTGCGAATTTGGAGACCTGGGAGAAGTTCCGGGTGAGAGGAGAGTGGGGGAGAAGTGTATTGAGCTGAATGAGAGAAATTCCTGAAGAGAACTGAACACATCTGCGAATCGGCTGCGTACCCATAGAAGATAATGGGACTGAGCCGCACCGCAAGGCATAAAATCCGCACATGTTTTTTCTGCAATGCGCAGTGCGAATGCATCGCACATATGTGAACCAGCCTCATAGAAATCAATGTATTTAGAAATGTTCTGCGTATAGGTGTAAATCCAGCCTTACACTACCTGATCGATACAACATCATACCTGATATTTTAAAGCATGTTATTCCAAACAATTTAGGAATGTTAGGTGATTTATGCCCTTTATGGATTAAAAACGGACTCTGCGACAACTACGTAATTTTCTATGGGAGTTTTGCCATGGTTCCCCCTCTGGCATACCACAGTTTAGGTGTTAGTCCTCTTTGAAATAACTTTTCCATCACTATTGTGGCCAGAAAGAGTCCCTGTGGGTTTTAAAATTCGCCTGCCCATTGAAGTCTATGGCGGTTCGTGAACATTTGCGGAAGTTCGCATTCGCCGTTCGCGAACGGCAAATTTTAGGTTCGCGACATCAATAGTCCTTAACTTGGTGGTGCAGCGGTTCTTGGGCAGGTACCCAGGTTTACAGGATGTCCTGAAGCAGGCCAGGAAACTCTGTGTGCATTTCCCGATGGTCATATAATGCCAGTGCTTGGCTGGCAGCCCTCCAAAAGGAATACAACCTGCCCAAGAACCGCTTAATCTGTGACATGCCCACCAGGTGGAACTGTATGCTTGCCATGCTGCAGCGGCTGCACACGCAGCAGAGGGCCATCAATGAGTATCTGTGCCAATATGGCACCAGGACAGGGTCAGGGGAGCTTGGATTTTTTCCCCATGCCAGTGGCCCATGATCAGGGATGCATGCACTGTCCTGTCACCATTTGAGGAGGCCACGAGGATGGCGACAGTGCATGCATGTTGGAGCACACGCTGGAGGAGGAGGAATATTGTGTCGGCAGCCTTCAAGGGATCAATTACAGTCCCAAGAAACCCATGGACTTGTACGTGGCGGGGGCGAGGTGGTTCCGGATCATGTCGTCCTCCGTGACCCAGAGGACTCCACACCGAATGCCTCAGCAAACCTATGCTGTATGGCCTCCCTGATCCTGCAAAGTCTCCGAAAGGGTCCTTATATTTGTGCCATCAAGGAGAGGGATCATTACTGGCTGGCAAACCTCCTTGATCCATGTTACAAGGGTAAGGTTGTGGACCTTATCTTGCCGGCGCAGACGGAGCAGAAAATGAAACATCTTCGGGAGGCTGCAGAAAGGTATGTGCAACGCGTTCCCAGAGACTGGGAGGTTACAAAATCCTGGTCCTGGACAATGTGTTGCTGAGGCTTCGGTCAATCACAGATGGAGCGGTGGTAAAGGTGGCCGTCTGACCGATGTGTTCGGACAATTTTTTAGTCCGCAGCCCCAAGGTATGAGGGGTTGGATGGTTCCAGCATCCATCGCCAGCGTCTGTTGTACATGGTGTGGAAATACCTAGGGGCAAGATCAGACTTGGACACCTTTCCCACCAAAAATCCTCTGGCTTGGATCACTGGCCAGAGCTTGATCAGTATGCAATTGAGCTACTGGCTTGTCCTTTCATCCAGTGTTCTTTCAGGAACACAGATTCAGTGCTGCTGGAGGCTTTGTAACCAATCGCATAACAATTAATCAGGCTTGGATCACCACCAGCTACCAAGCACCTGATGCTGATGTAACTGAATAATATTTTTGGAAATGTCAGATCCCTTTAAGTCTGCCTATGCTGATGCTGAGTGACTATCCTTTTCCTCCTTAATGAGCATGCTGATAGCTTGTAAGAACATTTTTGATTCTGGGTAGAGGTCGACCGATATATCGGCCGGTCGATATATCAGGCCGATATTTGGTCATTTTGGAGAAATCGGCATCGGCCGATTATTATCTAAATGTGGCCGATATTTAGCACATCTGCATCAGCAGAGTGTGGAGAAGGAAGGAGGAACATGGGGTTCCCCTCCCTTCTCCACACTGTCTGCAGAGCAGCGCCGTGTGTGTGAAACACTAATGAGATAGAGAATGGCGCTGTCACTAGCACGGACTGATGTCCGGGGTGGGCGGGACTCAGCTGTCCAACACCAGCCAATGGGATGAGATCATTGGCTGGATAGCTGCCCACCCCAGGTCCCGCCCACCTCCAATATCACAATGAATCTGAGCTCCTCTCTCTTACTGCTCTCACAGTTTCACAGCACATAATGTAGCTGATGTGTGAAACTCTCTCTCCATACAGTTTCACATGGTGCTGCAGAGAGAGAGGAGCTCAGATTCATCGTGATGTTGGAGGTGGGCGGGACCCGGGGTGGGCAAGCCCCAGCAGCTATCCAGTCAATGATCTCATCCCATTGGCTGGTGTTGGACAGCTGAGTCCCACCCACCTCCAACGTCACGATGAATCTGAGCTTCTCTCTCTTCTCTGCAGCACCATGTGAAACTGTATGGAGAGTTTTACACATTATCAGCTACATTATGTGCTGTGAAACCTGCCAGTGCCATCTGCTAATGCCAACCAGCCAGTGCCACCTGCCAACTAGTGCCACCTGTTAATGCCATCCAGTGCCAACTAGTGCCACCTGCCAAGGCCATCCAGTGCCACCTGCCAGTGCTAACTATTGCCATCCAGTGCCACCTGCCAGTGCTAACTATTGCCAATTAGTGCCACCTGCCAGTACCAACCAGTTACACCTGCCAATGCCATCCAGTGCCACCTGCCAATGCTAATTAGTGCCACCTGCCAGTGTCACCTTAGTGCCACATGTCATCCAGTGCCATCTGCTATTGCCTATTGGTTCCATCCAGTGCAACCTGCCAGTGCCAATTAGTGCCACCTGCCAAAAAAATAAAAATCGGCATTATACCGTGTTTCCCCAAAAATAAGACGTACTCCGAAAATAAGCCGTAGCGGGATTTCGACACAAGATCGAAATATAAGACACCCCTCCAAAAATAAGACGTAGCGATGGCGTGTCGAATCTCCGAAAATAAGACATAGCGATGGCGTGTCGAATCTCCGAAAATAAGACGTAGTGATGGGCGTGTCGAATGCGTAGCGGCGCGGCGCGGAGCGCTAAACAACACGTGATAGGCGTACGGTACTGTACTGGTGCAGAGCTCAGGACCTGAAGTGAGGAGAAGAACGCTCTGTAAAGCTGTAAAGCTTCTCCCAGCACTAACCAGCAAACCCCTCTCTCACCCCACGCAAACACCAGGGGATAGGGGGAAAAGCTGCTACCGTACTGAGCCCAAAGAGATCACCCCAGCTCCACTGTGCTCCACATCAGCTTTGCTGGCCTATCTTTCGGTACAGCCAGACAAGATGAGTGCAAAGAGAAGAAGTTGGATATCCGAATGGTGCAAAAATGGCGTGCAGAATATGATAATCTCAGTCTACAGGTGGACAGAGGAAATGCTAAGAAGCGCAAGTGTGGTTCAGGTAGGCAACCTCTATTTTCTGTAATAAAAATAAGACACCCCCTGAAAATAAGCCATAGTGTTATTTCTTGAGGGAAAAAAAATATAAGACGGTGTCTTATTTTCGGGGAAACACGGTATATCGGCCGCCCCGATTTCTAAATATCGACATCGGCCAGAGAAAAACCCATATCGGTCGACCTCTAATTCTGGGCACCGCCACCAGTGGCTAAGGCCCAATTTTTCTGCCCCTGTTTAACAGGGGCGTGTAATTAAAAATTTTGATGCAATACTTTGCAGCAGGGCTAATTTTTGCGCTCCAACTAGAGTATCTGTGAGGGGTTGCTGTATTGTGGAACCAGTGCCTAAAGCCCAATTTTTCTGCCCCTGTTCAACAGGGGCATGTAATTACAATTCTTGATCTAATATTTTACAGCAGGGCCCATTCCTGCGCCCACCAAGAGTAACTGTGAGGGCTTACAGTGTTGTAGCACCACCACTAACAAGGACCCGATTTTTCTGCCCCTGTTCAACAGGGACACGCAATTGCAATTCTTGATCTAATATTTCACAGCAGGGCCCATTCCTGCTCCCCCCAAGAGTAACTGTGAGGGCTTACAGTGTTGTGGCACCAGCACCGCCACCACCAACAACAAAGGCCCAATTTTTCTGCCCCTGTTCTACAGGGGCATGAAATAACAATTATTGATCCAATATTTAACAGCAGGGTCAATTTCTGCGCCCACCAAGAGTAACTGTGAGGACTTACAGTGTTGTGGCACCAGCGCTAGCACCAAAGGCCCAATTTTTCTACCACTGTTCAACAATGGCATGTAATTAAAATTCTTGATATAATAGTTCACAGAAGGGCGTTCAGCGCCCACCTAGACTAACTGTGAGGGCTTACAGTGTTGTGGCAACACCACACCTAGGGCCCAAATTTCTGCAGAGTATATACGGCAGGCCCCTACTTTCAAACATCCAACTTACAGTACAAATGACTCCAACTTGCAAACGGAAGGAGACAAAAGTGAGAGGAAATCTACCCCTAGGAAGGGAAATTCTCTTCTGTAAAAGGTGTCTCCTGTTCACTGATGCTTTATCACCAATCCTTGTTTCACTAAAAAAATAAAACATTTTCAAAAAAACATTTGTTATTGGGACAAAAAGTGAGGTGCAATCTTCTGAACAAATGCGCACAGACAGCAAAACAAATGTTACAGGGCTGATAACCCTTTCCTTATGTTTTTTCCAAAAAAGCTTAAACATTGATTTTTTTGGCTGGAGCTACACTTACCAGTTAAAAATTACTAACTGATTCTACTTAACAACAAACCTACAATCCCTATCTTGTTTGCACTGCCTGTATACTGCTGTTCAAAGTATATAGGGCCAAAGGGGTTGGTAATGACCTGGGGGGAAGGGGTGAAACCCATGCCATTTTTCTCAATGATTTTCATCCATATTGCAGGGACCAGACATTACATTAAAGCCTCACTTTAAGCATCATTAAAATAACTGTTTCCGAAAAAACTTCAGTTTTTAATACTTTTTTTTCCATGGATACATGTTCCCTGGGACAAGACCAGGGTCACCAAACCTGTTTTACGACAATAACTTGCATATTAGCCTTAAAAAATTGGCACTTTTGATTTTGAGTCCCATAAACTTCAATGGGGTTCTAAAGTTCGCGCAAGCGATCGGTTCTGGTGCGAACCGAACGAGGGGGGTGTTCGGCTCATCCCTAGTGAACAGGATAAAAGCCTGACCTGATACTGATCAAAAACTGACCTAAAAAGCTGAACCACTTTGTCAATTAGCTGCAAAAACAGCTTCAATTCACACGTTGTATATGTAAACCCAGCCGTAGAGCATATTTATGAAGCAGTAAATGTGACTTTCACCAAACATTTACTGGTGGTGAATCAGTCACTGACATTTAAAACACACGTGCCTAGAAAATACATCTGCAGTGAATGACAGATTTTCTACTTTGGTGGCCACTGGAACAAGAATAGAAGGAACATTTTCCACTCTAAGTTCCTGGTGACTCCCCTAATCTCCTGTTGTCACAGTGCAGGAAAAACTGCAACTAAAAAGCCTTTCAATTTGTGTTTGTGGAGAAAAGAATGGGTATGTCTTCGACCTACTGGCTCAGAGGAAGAGGTGTTTGAATTAAGAAGGCTTTCATCCATGCAGGGCCGATCCTAGGCAGGGTGCATTGCACCCAGGCGCCTGCAGAGGTGGGGGTGCCGAACATCTAACAGAGGCCCCCCTCCAGGTCCCAATAAAGTACTTTGCCTCTCTTCCTGTATTTTGTTTCTTGTTAAGAGATCATGTAAGGATCCCAGGGTAATGAAGACTTTGTGGGGGAGCATCTCTGTGGTTGAGTCATTGCCATAGAAACATTAGTAGAATGACGCCGCCCATGTGGAGGGCGCCGGAAATATTTCTGCACCTAGGCGCCTGTGAGCCTAGGATCAGCCCTGCATCCATGGATGAAATCTATATTAGGTAGTATATATAGAAGATGGAGAAAGACATGCACTGTACAGGTGTGACTATCAGAGTGAAAGCTTTCAAGAAGCCTGATAAAACCTCATTAAGCCTAGGTTCACATTGGAGTGGTTTGTCATGCGATTTGAGAGATCAAATTGCATGACAAGTCGCAAGCTTATTGGAGGCAATGGCACTGTTTCAATCGGTGTGACATCGATGTTGCTGCGCCGCACCAATTTGCAAAAGTCCCTGCACTACTTTTGCCGTTTTGAGGTGCCAACTCAATAGACATCTGTATATGAAGCCACAAAAATGTCTATCAAGTAGCACCTGAAATTGCGCTGACCTTGCTTCTTTGAAATCATGATACTTCAAGTGAACTGCTACTTCAGGTTTCTGTACAGATGTGAATGTAAATTGTGGCCCGAAATCGCAAAAAGTTGTACAGAAACTACAGATGCGGCGTTGTACCAATTCAATTAGGCTGGTGCCCATTTGACCTGTCAAAACGCACCAGTGTGAACCAGGGCTTAATGCGAACCAAGGCTAAGGCTTGGTTTACATTGCTGCAATGCGAGAACCAGTACAGGTTCCTGCATCACATACAACTTGCAGGCAGTTCACACTGCCCTATGCGAACCACTGTGGGTGTCAGTACAAAGTTACTGACACCGCCAGATCGGTTTGCATATCGCAGTGAGAACTGTCAACTCGGGCATGAATTGGATCACATGGGTGTGAACAGCCAATGCGATTTTTGTCGTGGACCAAAAAGGTGTCCTGCACGACTGTGGTCCGAATGCAATGTGAATTCAGACCTACAATCTGTAGGGCTGGTTCTGCATAGCACTGACGTTGCATGTGATTTTAACGGCAGGGAGGAGGTGGGAGCTGAGCTGCTGGTGTAATTTGCCATTGCACAGGCTGCCGGAAGTGGGGACAGGATACCTATCAAATACGGGGGAGGAGACAAATGAGCGTAAATGCCACTTTTAGGTGGAACTCCGCTTTAATTTACAGAGGTGTGTATATGGTACAGGATGTGAAGGAAAATCTCCACAATCGAACATAGATGACAAAAAAAAAAAATCTGACCAGGGTTATAACCCTTCCTTGCTCTATCCAAAAATGAAAAGAAAAAAAGAGGGGTTTGCCTAGAAGTTCTACTTTTAACTGTGGGCCTAGCCAGTGTTTTTGTGTACACAGTGTGGTGCTTTCACTTGGGGAAGTGACGGATCCTAGTGTCTGCTTTGCAGAGACACAGGATTGTTCCTTTCCTACATAGGCATAGCTCAGTTTTCAGTGTTTTATTGGCGCGGGGGGTGGCAGACATTGAGTCCTCGGAACCTGCAGATCAACTTGTGCTGTGAATCAGCACTGCAGAAGTGCCCTCTGAAGACAGAAATATATATATCTATCTATCTAGATATTCTTGCACTCCAAGGTGAGGCAAACAGCACTGCAACATAATATATATGATTCTGCTCACAGCTGCCATCCTGTAGCAGTAAAAGTACTACAGGGTGGGTCAGCAAGTGGTTAAAACATCCAGTCCTGTGCAGGCTTTACCAATTTATAATGAATGGGCTACTTTATCATGGTGTGTGCAATAATGTGCAACAGAACACTAGCGCCCCCTTTCACACCATTGTGCTGTAGTAATTAGGTTACATTTGTTGGTCTGCTGCAGTGTCATTCTTGAATTTTCCAATACAAAAAAATAGATCAGGTACCAATTTAGGTCTATATATGGTATGCTGCGCTGCATACATTAATAAATCAACAGTGAATGAAGAAACAATGATGAGAATATGTCATTGCACATTGAATACAAAAATTAATAAATCCAACACCAGGTGCTCCAGTGTAAATCGATTAGCATCAAAGGAAACAAAACTATGATGAATAACAATATTGAAAAAGTTCATAAGTGTCGATTTCAAAACACCTCCAAGGTAAGTCCCGGCTTAAGTGAGTTCAGAAAGATGTCCCAGAAAGTTGTGTTTATGCAGGACAGAAGAGAGGCTCCACCTCCAATTAAGAATCTGCTTACCAGATAAATACGATCTATGAAAGATCCACTGCACGTCTGGCTCAGTTGCCTTAGCAAATTTCCAAGTAGGTTCCTGTGTGGATCTCCAATTTCTGTCCCAACTGACTAGGTCTCAAGCAAATCACTCCCAATAAATGGCCCAAGGAGAAAAGAAAAGGGATGCCGACATAGAGTAGTACCGTTTGAATTAGGTTTAATAAATCTTGTCAAATCTTAAAAGAGCATAAAATAGTTAGCCGGCCCGGCTCTCACAATCTGCCCGTCCTTCGGGATGGTCGTGAGGATGAAAACAATGGTGACGTCAGCACGCCGTTCCTCCCTACGCCGTTTCGTCCAATAGCAGACTTCTTCCAGGGGCACTTGGCTCTGGAATGCACCAATTTAGGTCTGTTGTGGTGCATGAGACAACCAATTTAAATGAATACGCTGCTTTAAAGCAACGCACATTAGTGAGTGACATAATCTGTATTAATTGGAATATACTAGCCTGAAGTGAATGGGTCTTTAACCTCCCTGGCAGTATTCATGAGTCTGATTCGGGGTTACATTTTTATGCTGCGATCGGTAAACCCCGAGTCAGACTCGGGCTTGCCTCGCAGAGTGCACAGACAGGGTTTACTTACCTTGTTCCTGGATCCAGCGATGCATCCACGCTGTGTGAGCGAGCGGGTGCTCACTCGATTCACACAGTGCCTCTGTGTGCCGCCGAGCTCTGTTCCCTGCAACGTTACGCGGCACAGAACGGCGCCATATTCAAAAAAAGTAAACAAACACATTACATACAGTATACTGTAATCTTATAGATTACAGTACTGTATGTAAAAAATACACACGCCCCTTGTCCCTAGTGGTCTGTTGAGTGCCCTACATGTTCTTTTACATAATAAAAACTGTTCTTTCTGCCATCAAACTGTAGATTGTCCATAGCAACCAAAAGTGTCCCTTTATGTCAAAAATGGTTTTAAAGAAGCTATAAATCAGCGATAATAAATTATAATCACTTGCAGAATTGAGCGACAGCAATTTGTGAGGAAATTCGTCATAAAAAAATAAAAATAATGACAGCGACAATTCTGCAACTGAGCAAATTTCAGTGATTTTGAGTTGATTACATTATTGAATCATTTTTATTATAATTATATTATTATTTGTTATAATATATATATTATATATATATATATATATATATTTTAAATGTCATACCCGGGATGCCTATTAGACTCTTGTTTGGTCAGATTTAACTGAGTTATCCCTAAGAATTACAAGATTACAGTATAAAACGCCAAATTTTCTTGCAAATAATGGTACCGCTTTCAGCACCTAAAATCTGAAAGAATCATACTGCCAGGGAGGTTAAGGCTGGATTCAGACTCAAAAATTTCTGCATTGTGTTAAGGCAAAACCTTTATAACGAATGCGCTGTCAACATACTGGAACAGGTCCTAAAATGTACACCAACCTTTTACAGCACTTGCTCTTTACTGCACAATGCATGGAGATGCTAGGCATAATGAATGGTTCTATACATGGCGCTGGTGCAATTACCAAGTATTGCAGTGGTACCCTCTCCTTGCTTATTCTGATTTCACTGCACACTGAGCTTCTCACAGCGTGCATTAAAAGCATTTAATAATTTCCTGGGTGGACAAAATTCACCATCATTATGTATCTTGTATATTCTCGCCAGCCTTCCTGTCCCTGGCACACCATTCTCATTCATTGGATTTCAGCTCTTTCACTCAGAGGATCAGCAACAAAGCTGGGGTTTACCCAATGATGGTCTGCATGCAAATACACCCCTGCCTAGAAACAGCCAAACGTTCCGACTGACACTTGCTTGCCCATCAAGTCCTCCCAAATGGTAGCTCACAGCTTTTATTAGAGCTTAGGGCAGGGATCTTTAAACTACGGCTCTCCAGCCGTTATGGAACTACACTTCCCATGAGTCATTGTCAAACTCTTAACATTCACAGACATGACATCATATAATGTGCCTGCAGTTTCAGTTTCGTTTTTCAACTAGTTTCATGTTTCTGTGAAGTACAGGGACACAGAGCCAATACAGGGCAGTGTTTGTTTTTAAAATGAAACTGATTGGTTCTGAAGGGTTTCAGACACACAGTAATCACACCTCCTTGATCAGGGACCACAGAGAGAAGCTCACATGAGCTGTTTCATAAGGAAATAGACAAGCAGGAAGTGTGGAGATCAGAGAAGGATTACAGCAACTTCAAAGCAAAAAACAAACAATGAGGACATGAAAGAAGGATTGCAGTAAGGTAAAGGAAGCTATTTAGCTAAAAAAAACCTGACCCTTTAATTAAATGGAAGACGCATAAAACAGGGAATACATTTTTTTGACATTACAATAACATGTGCAAAAACATATTTTGGTTATGCATTTAAGTTTAAATGCACCTACATTAACCACTTAAAGCGGATCTCCACCCTAAAGTGAAGATCCGCTGATCCGAACACTCCCCCCCTCCGGTGTCACAATTGACACCTTTCAGGGGGGAGGGGGGTGCAGATAGACATGTATCTGCACCCACTTCCGGCCCAGCATTCATGGGCAAAAGACGGGCATTACATCACATCCCGTCTCCCGCCCGTTGTGTGCTGGGAACACTCGGCTCCCAGCACACAGCTGGAGCCAATTCGCGGGCGCAGCGCGACTCGCGCATGCGCCGTAGGGAACCGGGCAGTGAAGCCGCAGAGCTTCACTTCCTGGTTCCCTCACCGTGGATGGAGGGGGGAGCAGCAGGGTGACGAGCGATCGCTCATCCTCTGCTGCGAACGCCGCTGGACTCCAGGACAGGTAAGTGTCCTAATATTAAAAGTCAGCAGCTGCAGTATTTGTTGCTGCTGGCTTTTAATATTTTTTTTTAGCTGAACCATCCGCTTTAAGACCCGGACCAAGATGCAGGTAAATGACCAGGCCCCTTTTTGCGATTCGGCACTGCGTTGCTTTAACTGACAATTGCGCGGTCGTGCGACGTGGCTCCCAAACAAAATTCTTGTCCTTTTCTTCCCACAAATAGAGCTTTCTTTTGGTGGCATTTGATCGCCTCTGCAATTTTTATTTTTTGCGCTATATACAAAAATAGAGCGTCATTTTTGAAAAAAAAAACAATATTTTTTACTTTTTGTTATAAGAAAAATCAAATAAACTAAATGTTAGTGAAACATTTAGGCCAAAATTTATTTAGCCAGATGTCTTTAATAAAAAAAAAAAATCGCAATAAAAAATTTTTTTAGCTACCTAACGGGAACAGCGACACTAATACAGCGATCAGAAAAATGATCGCTTAGTGACGCTGGCAATAGGGAGTGAAAGGGTTAACTAGGGCGGTGATCAAGGGGTTAAAACTTTATTAGGGGGGGGGGGTACGGGGCTACCCTGAACCTAACACTAACCGACTGTCACACTGACACTAAATACAGTAATCGAACATGTATGATTACTGCATTCAGTGACACTGTGACAGGGGGGGCGATCGCAAGGGGTTAATGTGCCTATGTGTAGTGTGTGTCAGTGTAGTGTTGTGCAGACTTACTGTGCGATGTGATCTCTCCTCAGCGGTGGTTGAAAAAAACGCTGAGAGGAGAGATCACATCACTTCCCCCTTCCTGTGTTTACACAGGAGGAGGAAGTGCACTGCAGGGGGAGCGCGCGCATTGGCTGGGAGCGATCCGGAGGGGGCGGACAAAAACGAATAGCTGCCCCCTTGTCCCAGATCGTTCGTACAGCCGCGGGGACCGCCGCATGTACCGGGGGGGTCCCGATCGGACCCCCGACCCACCTCAAGGCACCAACGTATGTATACGTTGATGTGCCTGTCGGTGCCATTCTGCCGACGTAAATGTACATGCAGCAGTCCATAAGAGGTTATAGAAAATGGACCTTCAGGTTAGATTTTCCAGTAGGATGTAAGCATGTAAAATCTCCAAATTATGGTATCATTAACAAATAAAGAGGACTGAGAGATTTATAATGCTGGTTTAGAATTTTTTTTTTTATAATCTTTATCATCCATTGAGGCACAGGAATCCAGTTTGCTGCCACCTACAGAAGGTTTGGACACTCAAGACTTTCACACAGCTGATGGAGCTGGTGAATACATAGCAGCTATCCAGTTTGACGGACCCCTGGCATCAGGCCATACCTAGACCCTGCTAAATGAGAAGATTGCAGGGCTAGCCTGGAATGTGACCTGGAGGCACTTTGTGGTGCATTCCAGACCCAAGTGCAATGGTTAAAGGATCACTAAAGGAAAACAATTTTTTTTGCTAAAATGACTGTTTACAGGGTATAGAGACATAATACTTAACCGATTCCTTTTAAAAACAGATAAAAATCAATCTTATAATGTGCCTGCAGTTTAGTTTTGTTTAAAAAAAATGGTTTCATGTTTCTGTGAAGTAAAGAGACACACAGAACAAAAACAAACAAATACAGGGCAATGTTTGTTTTTAAAATGAATCTGATTGGTTCTGAGGAGTTTTAGACACATAGTAATCACACCTCTTTGATCATGGACCACAGTGAAAAGCTAGCATAAGTTTTTTCATAAGGAGCCAGACCAGCAGGAAGTGTGGAGATCAGAGAAGTATTACAGCTACTTCAAAGCAAAAAACAAACAATGAGGACATGAAATTAGGACTGCAGTAAGGTAAAGGAAGCTATTTAGCTAAAAATAAAATGTCCTTTAGTGCCCCTTTTAGTTAGCTGCGTAATGCTTTATTGGTCCAGAACCATGGCACAGCCTTAGATGTGACTGTCTTTTAAGACTCAATCTGTGAGTAGGCCTCTGAAAGTGGCAAGGCTAGTCTGGAATGTAATCTTTTGGCACTGGGCTCTGCATTGTGGCGTTATTCATGACCTTCATGTCTGTGTTTGTTAGCCACAGGTGACTTTACAGAAAACCTCTGCTGGTGTTGACTTCCAGTCTTCTTTAGTCCCCCCCCCCCCCCCCCCCCCGATATCAGGCAGTTCCTTTGGATTCAATGGTCTTGGATATAAGTTCTATGGCAGTGATGAACCTTGGCGTCCCAGATGTTTTGGAACTACATTTCCCATGATGCTCCACTACACTGTAGAGTGCATGAGCATCACGAGAAATGTAGTTCCAAAACATCTGGGGTGCCAAAGTTTGCCATCACTGGTCTATGGGATGGTCGTTTTCTCCATAGTGGGAGGACTCCTGTCTCAGGCTGCCCTCTTTTCTGGGAATCTAGTCTAGTCGGCAGGTGGTGTCTGCTTCAGAAGGTCCCGCTGTGGGTAGGTCCCCTGACCTGGATTCTGACGGACATCACTTTGGTTCTATAAGACCTTCATCTATGAGAAAACTTGAGAATGCTCTCTAACAGGGCAATTGACCTGGTCTCTACACTGGACAAAGTTAAGGATGTTACTCAAAAATGCACCTTTCCCATTTGAGGCACTGTATTTGCCTCCTGGTTATCTCCATATGTCGTCTTTATTCTTGGGAGAAATGTTTGGGCTCTAGTGCTCTGTCTTGATCTCAAAGATACTAGACATCCCCTTTCCTTTTGAGAGTTTCTGCTCTGATGCTTAGCGTCAAAAGTAATTTAAGGCTTGGGTTTTTTGTTATAGTCAGACGAGACAGTCTTACCTTGTGGAGCTGTTGTCCAATTGTCCCTTAGGAATCTGTTTTGAGGCTGGGAAACCTTCCAATTTTCCCCTTGTTGGCCATTCTTGTTTCTTCACATTTTGATATATTACTCCACCTCTTGGTTGTTACTGTGGCTCACAACTTTTGCTGGTGCAGACTCGGGGGGAGATTTACTAATAATGGAGCACTCAGAATCTGGTGCAGTTCTGAATAGTAACCAATCAGCTTTCAGGTTTTATTGGCAAAGCTTATTTGAACAAGCTGAAGTTAGAATCTCATTGGTTACTATGCACAGCTGTTCCAGATTCTGTGTGCATCAGTCTTAGTAAATCTCCCCCTTGGTGTTGTTCGAATAAGTCATTCTCTTTGGTGGTGCTTCTGGTCTTAGTCTGAGCATTAGGCTGATCCTCTGTGGCTCTTCCCTGTGTTAGCAGTTCACCTGTCCCGTTGGGAACTTCTTGTCTTCTGGTTAAGGTCCCAGGCTTGGTCTTTCTTTTTGCAGACAGCTCAAAGTTCCATCAGTGGTTATTGCCTACTACTCAGTTGGACTGCATTTGGTTGTGCTATTTCTTGAATTCCTTCAACCCTTAATGGCAAAAATAAAAAAAATACTGTTGCGGTTCTTGAAGCTCACAGGTCCTATTGTTTTTAAAGATATATTTACCACATACCCTTAAATATAAGAAATGACAGATAGTGGCAGTGTCATATGTGGCTGACCTTTAAAGGTTTTTCTGTTTGCCAGTGTCCAAACCTGCTGTAGGAGGGCACTACAGGTGAACCTCGAAAATGTTTAATATAGTGCAAAAGTTCATTTATTTCACTAATGCAACTTCAAATATGAAACTAATATACGAGATAGACTCATTACATGCAAAGCAAGATAGTTCAAGCCGTGATTTGTCATAATTGTGATGATTATGGCTTACAGGTCATGAAAATCCACAATCTCAGAAAATTTGAATATTACATGCAATCAATAAACTAAGGATTGTACATAGAACAATATCGGACCTCTGAAAAGTATAAGCATGCATATGTTCTCAGTACTTGGTTTTTGGCCCTTTTTGCAGCAATTACTCTTAGCCCAGGGAAGACGCTTCTGACGTTCTTTGTTGTTCAGGAGTGGCTTGACAAGCGGAATACGACATTTGAAGCGTGTGTGTGACTCTTGATGCACCAACTCCAGCCTCAGTCCACTCCTTGTGAAAGTCCCAAACACTTTCGAATGGCCTTTTCCTGACAATCCTCTCCAGGGTGCGGTCATCTCTGCTGCTTGTGCACCTTTTTCTTCCACATAACTTTCTATTAATGTGCTTTGATACAGCACTTTGGGAACATCAAACTTCTTTTGTCAATGATGGTTTTCTGCACAACTGTAAGGTCAGCAGTCTTTCCCATGATGGTGAAGACTACTGAACCAGGCAGAGACCATTTAAAGGCTCAGGAACCCTTTGCAAGTGTTATGGCTTAATTAGCCGATTAGAGTGGGACACTTTGAGCCTATTATATTGCACCTTTTCACAATATTCTAATTTTCTGAGATTGTGGATTTGGGGTTTTCATGAGCTGTAAGCCATAATCACCACAATTATGACAAATCACGGCTTGAACTATCTTGCTTTGCATGTAATGAGTCTATCTCATATATTAGTTTCACCTTTTAAGTTGCATTAGTGAAATAAATTAACTTTTGCACGATATTTCTAATTTTTCGAGTTTCACCTGTATATAACCTGTTTCAGAATTTGTGTCCCTCAATGGCTTTCAGATTTTTTTTTTTTTTTTTACTGTACATCTTACTACTTTGCAGCTTTATTTATCCAAACCAACAATGATGTATTTGGGTTTCCACACCAATCAAATACAGTATATACACATTTGCAGATGCTACTTTATATTTTATTATTTAAATAGGTATATTTAAAACAGCCAGAAAGTTTACAATAAATGAGATCTTTATGCATTTAAAATACATAATATTTCACTAGGAAATGCATGTAATTTCTGTAGCCAAGGAGACCAGTATAGAAGGTTCTTGCTTTTTGGCCTCCATTTTCTAAACAGCTCCCGTAAGGAGAAAAAAAAATGTTTTTTTTTTGCATCCTGCAAGGGATTGTAAGAGATCTTACTGAATAATAAACCAAATTGTAGAACAGTAAAATGATATAGCATCCTCTTGTGATCAGCTTATGAAACAGCAAGCATTATCTTTCAACCATTTTACACAGTAAAATATTTTTGTAATTTCAGCAATGTTTTTTTTTTTCCTTTTTATACTTGACCGCTTATTATGAAGATGAACATTACACACAGCTCACAGTCACATCTTATCCTTATTGTATAAATTTGTTCAATAAATAGTTCCAAATATACAGCTACAACTGTTTCAAACCATGACTGGCATATTACATATGGACTTAATACTGTCTTAATAAGAACATTATGTTTTCTTAGAATGTTAAAATGAAAGCGGAACGCATGACTGCTTGATAAAAGTTTGTTTAAATATAGGATATGCTTTCCTTTTAATGAACCCAGATACAGAACATAACAAAATGTAAGGAAACAAAGTTAAAAAAAAACAAAAACATAGGTGAAAGGCTATACAGCCAAAGTAGTAAGGATGGCTGGTGTACGCCAGGAATGCCAGATTATAGGTACAGGGAAGGGACCGTTCCATGCCAAATCCATTGGTGAAACAACTGGCATTTTAAATTTCCCTTCATGCTAAACTTATAACATAGTTTACAGTTTATTAGTGTATCAGGAGGGTACCGTGTCTGTTTTATTGGGAAATCACTGCACATTATTTTAACAGTTTTGCTTACATTTTTATCAGTGTTTTTCCCTAGCAAGATGTCTGGCAAGCATGCTGGGAAATTACACACAAAAAAAAAAAATTTAAAATTTAGGCCTGATGTATGAAAGGGTGCTGTAAAAACGTTCTTGTAGCCCAGGGATCTTCAAACTACGGCCCTCCAGCTGTGGTGGAACTACACTTCCCACGAGACATTGTAAAAATCTGACATTCACAGACATGACTAGGCATGATGGGAATAGTAGTCCCTGAACATCTGGAGGGCCATAGTTTGAAGACCCCTGTTGTAGCCCATCAAAATCTGTTTCCAACTGTAATTTCTACAGTCTGGGTCTAAAATAAATCAGGGACTCTGGGCAACTAGATATTCGCTTATAAGCACACTTTGGGGTTGATTTGCTAAAACTGGATGGTGCAAATTCTGGTGCAGCTGTGTATAGTAGCCAATCGGCTTCTAACTTCACCTTGTTTAATTAAGTTTTGACAAAAACAAACCTGGAAGCGGATTGGTTTCTATGCAGAACTGCACCAGATTTTGCATTCCCCAGTTTTAGTAGAGCAGCCCCTTTATATAACCCTTTAGAGCTGAAACTTAAAAGAGAATATATCCCTTTAGAGAGATTTTTATTTATTGCAAGCCCTGTTACATCAACAGCAGAAATAAACTTCCATTCATTTGAAAGTGGTATGACCACAAAGCTCACAATCTATTGTAAACAAAAGTTTAGATTTTTTCCTCTAGTTTCAAGAAAAGTCAAAATGCTGATGTTTAAAGAAATCAGAACAAGTGGATTCCCAGTCTTGCTTTGGAAAGAATTGCATTGTGGAAATTAAAATTTTGGTTGGTACAGGGAGACCCGTCCACTAAGGCACCCTGATGCTATCTGACAGTGGGTGGGAGAGAACTTGGTTGTCAGGACAACATCCCTATGAGAATATAGGGAGCAAATTTCTTGTAGTGTCCCAGCTTCTTTAGGCAAACAGTCTACAAGCTCACTGCACTGGGTATCAAACCCCAGCAATCGGATCCCATAGCCATGAGGAGAGGCAATCATGCGTCCATCTGGGCTGAAACAAAGTTCCTTAATATAGCCACGGCCCACATTAGCCTCTTCAATATAGTGGGTCAGACGCAGAGAGCATCGAGGAGAGATGGGACGTACAGGGGCTCCTTCTTGAAACTCGTATACACAAGTCCACTGCAAGGAAAAAAAAAACACAGGAAACAAATAAGGATACACAATTCTCATCAAACCATCATATTTAGCCCCAGGGGTAGCTGTACAACATTGGTTTATTCATTATTAAGTTTCCATAAGTGTTGAGATGAATTTGCTGTTAAAGGACATACCAACCACAGGCATCTACAGTATATCCCTGCACCTGCCCAACAACAAATGTAGCTTTTGCACTAGGCCTAGACCTTGCATAGTAATCATCCTGTACTAGAAGACATATGGGAGTTGTCATGCTTTTCCTCTGCCTACAATACTTTGGGGTCGATTTACTAAAAGGTAAGCTTCAAAAATTTTCAGGCTGTGGCTGAATGAGTCTGGGATAGCTGCCATAAGACTTACCATCACCGGTACTGTCCTGTTATTTATTCATTCAGCAGAAAATCCATGAGTGTCCTGTGGACAGCTGCCACAACATGACACTAGAAAATTTAGAGTAGTGGGACACAGCAGCAGTGACAGTAAGGCCTCATGCACACAGGGCATTTTTACAGCTGCTTTTAGCAGCGCAAGACGTTTTTGTTCTGCAGCTTAAAAACACCTCTCCATAGTATTCTATGTGTCCATACACACACAGGCTTTTAGTAGCTGTAAGTGGCATAGACATTAAGCTGTAAGTAAAAAAAAGGGCCAGTGCATTCAGAGGACGGGCGTTGCAGCTGTAAAAATGTCTGACGCTGGTAAAAGCTGCTAAACGTGGCTTAACGCTGGCTACAGTCACGTTAAGCATTTTTTTTTTTGACATGTTAAAAACAATAATTCCGTATTAGAGCACATGGATTTGAATAGAAGTTGCACTACAAGTCGGATCATGATGATCCGACTTGCAGTGCAGCTTGTGTGCTGAGGATCTTGAAAGGGAGCCCTCGCCAAGGAAAAAAAACCTGGCGTGAAGGTTCTTCAAGTCGACAGTTGCTCAGTCACTGAAGGGCTGGTGCCAATGAAAATTTCTGTGTGCTAATTACATTAGAACATAGCAATCTGACGGAGCAACCTACACATAGTAAACAAGGTACACTGCATTGCTTATAGGAAAACTAAGTCAGGTGGGTCCAGTCTCACAATCTGCAAAGACATATTAGCATTCACTTTATTTCCCTCACAATCCAGAACCCCCAAGAGTATGAAGGATTGCAAACTATCCATTTGTTACAAAGTGTGAGCACTCAAAATTAATTAAAATGAACCCCAGTACTATATTTAGGAACAAACCTCACACCAACAAAATGGAAACTGGGCACTCTTACCTCTTGGTCATCAGTATTACTAGAACAGCGAAGAAGTGTAGCCCATCCTTTGGGGTGAAGTTGCAGAGATGTAATGCAGTTGCCACGATCTCTCTCTCCGGGAACCTCTGGCGTTAGAACCTCAAGACTGTTACGAGGGGAAGCACCTATGCCAAAAAGGACATATAAAAAAGGTTGGGAACCGATTGACCCTACTGCCTGTATATTTATACGCCCATGATTGTTCATACCAAATGTGAGTGTACCATTTTTCGTTTTATCCTAGTAAAACTTTTTTATCAGAGTTACGCTATGTTTGCTCTATTATTTCCTTCTTTGCCATTGGGCCTTCCGAGTCACGTTGTCGGCTGAATGCATTGAGAAGAGGAGTGAAAACTTTAAGTTTGATCCTTCAACTGATCGGATATCTTTGCCACTCATCCTTCCTGAGTCCCTCTGTGAACAGTGTTTGGTTTAACCCTAAGCTATAGCTGACCAAATAGGTGTACACTTATTGTGGTCGCTATCCATCTGGTAAGCCTCTTCAACTAAACCTACGGTGGTGGACCATTAAGATCTCACTTTCACTCAGTCACCTTATTGATCACTGTGGACTTTATATCACCTCTAAGGACACTTCAAGTGCACCTATGGTGTCTAATATCTAGCTTATATTATTCGCCTTTTCATTTATGTCTAAGCGCTACATATTTTCTTTGCATATAAAAAAGGTAAATTTCACACGTTTGGCTTAAAGTTGCTAAAAAGCATAAAGTGCAGGTTCCATTCCTGCCACAATAGCATTCCTCCTGGGCTCCTGAGTTCTCTATTGAGCTTCTGTACAATGGGAAGCTTGCTCCATTCCTCCCCATTCCTCCCTCCTATTCCTACTGGAACATGCTTGAACATGCTTTATGATGGTTGAAAGGGCAGGTTGGAAAGGGCAGGTGACACTATCAGACATGCAAGAGCTTTGTCTCATCAGAATGACCTGAAACTTGGCCATAGCTACGAACAAAGCAGATTAGCTGCCTCCAGACCACTGTACATATATCCTCCGGGAAGCAGTGATACCAGGAGCCGCAGCCATTATCCTGCTATAATTTTTTTTTTTCCCCCAGCGAGCGATCAGAGATTCTGGGACTGCTGCCACCTGGCACCCCAGATCTCCCTCTGCCCTCAAAAGCATACAAACAAACCAAGTTTGTTTGGACCAGATGCTTTACAAGCCAGTATCAATGATTGACGTCTGGCAAAACAGTTCCCATGTCGCACAAGGCACGTCACCAGATTTCCGCAAATAGCCGAGCAGCGGGTCGGTGCTATATGGCGCCGTGAGCCCGCCGTGTAAAGCTGACTGCGCAGGCGCCATATAGCGCCGACCCGCAGCTCGGCTATTTACGGAAATCTGGTGACGCGCCTTGTGCGACATGGGAACTGTTTCGCCAGATGTCAATCATCTAACCCAGGTATAGAAACGCTCAGTCCCGTGGGAATCAGAACCCGGAAGCCAGGGAGAAAAATCACAATATAACGGTACGTACGGCGATAAAGAAAAAAAAAAGACCTGCATACTGTAAGTGTCGTTGGTATCCTGGATATAATGTTAGAATTTTTTTTTAGGGTGAACCCCCGATTTAAAGCAAACAGACTCTTTTACTATGAAGCCATGCCGTTTTGATAGATGCAGTTTAGCATTGTCCTGCTGAAATATGCAAGGCCTTCCCTGGGAAAGACATCTGGATGGGAGCATATGTTGCTGTAAAATCTGGATATATCTTTCAGCATTGATGGTGCAAGCTGACCATTCCATATGCACTAATGCACACCCCCATACCATCAGAGATGTAGGTCATTAAACTAAGCACGGATAACAAACCTTCCTTACTTAGTACAGGGATGCGGTGCCCATGGCTGCCACAAAGAATGTAAAATTTCTATTCACCCGACCACAGATCAGTTTTATCTTTTTCGCAACAGAGCATTTTAAAAATGGGCTTTGGCCTAGAGAAGATGGTGGCTGGATTATGTTCAGATATGACTTCTTTGCACAATAGAGCTTTAACCTACATTTTTGAATGGCACAGCGCACCGTGTTCACCGACAGTACTTTGTCAGCTTTTTGAAGCCCTGTCCCAACTTCAAAACGTGTTGCTGCCTTTATTTTCAAAATTACCTTTTTTGTTTTCTTAAACCACTTCTGGACCGCCCGCCATCATACAGTGGCGGCTGTTTGAAGAGGGATATTGTTGTTATGGCAGCAGCTAGCTACTACAACCTCAGTATCCTCCTCTTCAGTGGGCGGTCCGCGTTTTCAGATAAAAGTGGTCTTTGCAGCGGATTCGCCGCAAGATCACTTGTATCGGCAGCAGCAGAGGGCCCCCCGCCGCTCACCAGAGCCACCGGCGCAGGCAATTGGGTTCGGTCTCCTGCTTGGTATGGAGATGAGTGAGGGGAAGGTGACCCCCACCCGTCTCCATACCATTGCAGGGCGGAAGCGATGGCAAAACGTCACTTCCACCCATAGCTCTTAAAGCAACATTCATTTATTTTCCAAATGACATTTAAATTTTTTCATAGAATTTTTGCGTAAATATGAGATTTGAGGTCTTTTTGACCCCAGATCTCATAAGAGGTCCTGTCATGCTTTTTTCTATTACAAGAGATATTTACATTCCTTGTAAGAGGAATAGAAGTGACACAATTAAAAAAAAAAAAAAGAAGAGTGTAAAAATAAAAAGTTAAAATGAAAAAAATTCACCAAGCTCACGTGCAGAAGTGAACGCATATGTGAGTTTCACCCGCATATGAAAACTTTTCAAACCACACATGAGGTATCGCCACGATGGCTAGAGTGAGAGCAATCATTCTAGCTCTAGACCTCATCTGTAACTTTTTTAAATGTCGCATATGGAGATTAAGGGTAAATGTTTGTCACCATTCCACAAGCCAATGTTACGTTTTTTTTTTTTTTGTATAAAAAAAACAAAAAAAATGACAAGTGCATTTTTTGCCCCCCCAAAAAAAGTGCGCTTGTAAGGCCGCTTCGCAAAAAAAAGTATTGCAACAACCGCCATTTTATTCTCTAGGGTGTTAGAAAAAAAATATATATCATGTTTGGGGGTTCCAAATAATTTTCTAGCAAAAACAAATGATTTTAACTTGTAAACAACAAGTTTAAAAAATAGGCCCGATCCTTAAGTGGTTAGTTTAAACATTTGATATAGGTTTTCTGTTATAAATAGGTCTGCATTTAGTTTTATGCACATTTGACAGTGTCCCAAAAATGTTTTTGTATTGGGGGCTCCAAGTAAGGTTTTAGCAAAAAGGTAGATATGTACATGTATGTGAGAAATGTCAGAATCGGACTAGGTTTGAAATGGTTAAGAATTCTAAGCTACAGTGGATATAAAAAGTCTACAGACCCTTGTTAAAATGTCAGGTTTCTGTGATGTAAAAAAAAAAAAAAAAAAGAGACAAAGAAATAATTTCGGAACTTTTTCCACCTTTAATGTGACCTATAAACTGTACAATTAAATTGAAAAAAAAACTGAAATCTTTCCTACAGCAAAAGTCATGGTCCACAGAGCACTTCCAAAGCATCAGAGGGATCTCATAGTTAAAAGGCATCAGTCAGGAATACCTGGTAAGTAATGGCTGTGTGACAATCTTCCGCATTTTTCATATTTTCTGGGCTATGGGGTAGAGTGGCAAGACGGAAGCCTTTTCTTACAAAGAAAAACCTCCACGCTTGGCTGGCTAAATTTTTAAAAAATACATCTGAAGTCTCCCAGAAGCATGTGGGAAAATGTGTTCTGGTCCGATGATGAAACCAAGGTTGAACTTTTTGGCCATAATTCCAAAGGATACGTTTGGCGCAAAAACACTGCTCATCACCAAAAGAACACCATACCCACCGTGAAGCATGGTGGTGGCAGCATCAAGCTTTGGGGCTGTTTTCCTTTAGCTGGAACAGGGTTCTTAGTCAAGATAGAGGGAATTATGAACAGTAACCAAATACCACAAAACCTTCAGGCTTCTGCTAGAAAGCCGACTATGAAGAGGAACTGCATCTTACAGCATGATAACGACCCAAAGTATACTTCCAAATCAACAAATTAATGGCTTCACCAGAAGAAGATTAACATTTTGGAATCACCCAGCCAGAGCCCAGACCTGAATCTGATTGCAAATCTGTAGGGTGATCTGAAGAGGACTGTGCACAGGAGATGCCCTCACAATCTGGCAGAGTTGGAGTGTTTTTGCAAAGAAGAGTGGGCAAATATTGCCAAGTCAAGATGTGTAATGCTGATAGACTCATACCCAAAAAGACAGAGTGCTGTATTAAAAACAAAAAGTGCTTCAACAAACCATTAGATTTAACGGTGAGCACATTTATGCGACCGTATTTAAATTTTTTTATTTTTAATTCCTTCCACCTAAAAAAAATTCAGTTTGTTGTTCAACAGTAGTTTATGGGTGGAAAAAGTTCTGAAATTTAAACTTTGTCTCATTTGTACATCACAGAAACCTGACATTTTAACAGGGGTGTGTAGACTTTTTATATCCACTGTAGCCATTACATAGTCAGTCAGACTGCATGTTTATTTTTAAGCTTATGATCTACCAAAACCCCCAGATCTTTCTCCACTATAAATGACCCCAGTTGTCCCCTAGTATGTATGATGCATTAGTCCCCAAGTGCATACATTTACATTTATCAACATTAAACCTCATTTGCCACATAGCTGCCCAATTAGACAGGGCACTGAGGTCAGCTTGTAAGTTGGAGACATCCTGTAAGGACGGTTTTCCACTGCATAGCTTGGTGTCATCTGCAAAGACTAAGAAGACTGAAATGGGACTAAAAGTACAAGATCCTATATCATTTATAAAAAGTATTAAAAAGCAAGGGTCCCAACCCTGAAGCTTGGGGTACACCACTAAGAACCCTGGACCAGTCAGAGTAAGAATGGCAGAGTATTAATGGCATTTGATGGGTTTGAGATCGCTCTGCCCAATCAAGTCGAACATTTCTGTTTCCTACACCATATGAAGGCTGAAAACTGCAACATCACTTTTCACTGTACAGTAAAAGGTAATACATTTAATTTACTTAAAAACATTTCAAACTAGAATCGCAAATATTCTGACAGTGGACCCCTATGTCTGCTGAAGGGCAGAGAGTATCTATTCCTACCAGGACAGTATATTCTGGCCAATGGGAATCTGCAGATTGTACAACCTAACGGGGTCACAATAGCACATACCTTCTCTCTGTAGAGCCCGCAAATTATGTTTTTCAAATAGGCAGCCCAATTCACTGTGATGACTTGGAGAATTAGGCGACCTTGTTTCAGAAGATGTCGGTGAAGTGGTCACATCTGTGGATAATAGATGATGATCAAAATCAGCATTGAGAGATACTAGTCAATCCAGTGCATCGCTAATACCACCATTCAAGTGGTATACATTGGGTCTCACGAACACAGGTAAAATACTCTTCTAAAAATAGCTTATAATACCTCAGCATGCAACCATCTTGTTACAATGGATCGTAATGCAATGACCATCTTCGGTTGCACTACATCTATTATGGGGTTCTTATATTAAAGTGATATAGGGGCCATTTGTGGCCAACCCTTTTCTCTCAGTAGGAGCAAGCAATATCATTTTTATAATCCATTTTTTTTATTGAATTCCTAATTTTACCCAAATTAGGGTAATTTAGGCTATATTGGTATATGACCCTTCCCTTTGCATACAAGTTCCTTTCTTTCTGGGAATTGTTTTATATACATTATATTTATTGTTTCTTTAACCATTTTAATGGTAAAACCATGGACGTTATGTTTAGTTCACATGCTGTCATCTAGTGACCTTTTGGGTTAATGCATTTGTATTTCTATGTTTTTGTCCGATTTATGACACACTTCCTTTCTATGTAATGCTCCACCCTTTTTCCTGGGTTTTGTATTTCCTGTGTAATGAAAACAGCCAACTGGCCACATGTAACAGGGCACATGTATTCTGCATAGTAAGCTACAGACAATATCATCTTTTGACCGCATAAGTACCACAACCTATTCATCGGCTGTAACCCTGTTTCGGATTAAAGCACCTCTGCGAATAGAATCGGTACTTGGCGAGTTCAAGCTAACTGATGAGGATTGTCCTCAGTGATTATATTTGCTTATACAGGCCAAGCATAGAGGTCTCACAAGGGATAGATCGTTTCACAACAATCAGAGTCAGAATAGGGAAACTGTGCTAAGAAAAAAATGTTATGGCTGTCTACTTCATAAAATGCTAGTTGCCTGGCCATCATGCAGAAATACAAGAGGTAATTGAAACTCATAAATCTACTTTTAGGAAAACACTGCAAAAAAAAAAAAACTCACTTCTTACATAAATATACTTTCCCTTTACTCAATGGCAAGTATGACATTACTTAAATGTTATCAAGCAGATATATATTCCAGTGTAAAATGGTATTCTATCAACAGATACCATTTATGTAGGTTAGAAAGCACACAAAAAGGTTAACAAGTGCTTCGGAAGGCAATAAGTACTAGTTATAACTTTTGGTTTCCCTGCAGCTGAATTTTCTTCATTACTGCCTTGTTTCCCACTGTGTGTATATTGTATAGAGGCAGGGCTTTTTGTTTTCTAATGCCAGAGACTCCAGCAAGGAGACCAATGAGCAGCAAACTAGTGGCATTACAAAAATGTCACTCCTGACTAGTAGTCAGGGTCAGCAGGGCCTTAGGATCTCACAATACAGATATATCGTTATGAGGCTGAAGGCACAAGGGTTTCTGTTCACTTTCCATGGTACTTCTTGGGATCAATTACCCTTTTTTATTTTACATACAATAGCATATATTTAAATTAAAACTGAACTTGAACTGTGAATATATATTGGGAAAACATACACCAGACGACACCTTAAACTTGGACAGTTTTGGCATATACTCTATGCCAGTGGTCCCCAACCTTTCTAGTGCCGTGACCCCTTGATGAAATTTCCGAAGTTGTGGGGACCCCCAACAGTAAAATTATTTACAAAGTGTATAGCACCCAAGCATGCATCTAGCACTGACACAGAATAACCACTTTTGAGGAACCAACTGGGACGTTCATATATAATATAATGATATGTCTTGTTCCATATTAATTATTTTCTTGCATAGCCACGTCATGTTGAACCTAAAGCGGAGTTCCAACATTTTTATTTTTTTTAAAGTCCAACATGACGTGGCTATGCAAGAAATTTTTTTTTATGATGGAACAAGACATATCATTTATATATGAAAGTCCCCACGGTTGGTTCCTCAAAAGTGGTTATTCTGTGCCAGTGCTAGATAATTAAAGTGTATAGCACCCAAGCATGTATCTAGCACTGACACGGAATAACCACTTTTGAGGAACCAACTGGGACATTTATATATATAAATGATATGTATTGTACCACAATTATATTTTTCACAGTCATGTCAGACTTATTTAATCAAAATCGATGTATTACACTTCTGTGATAAACAGTACAAAAATGCCTTAATTACCGGTATTTAGTGCCTGGCTTGCCAAAGTACCTCAGGTGTTCCGTCAGCATCAGCAACCCGTCTATTATGTCAACCGGAAGCGACGCCGCCGCCATCTTGGTACCCTCGTCCGCAGCAAGGCTAGAGTTATAAGTCGGCAAGCGGACATCTTTTTACACCCACCAAAGTCTTGTATTTTACATGTATTTTTACCAGTAAACTGAGCTTATATACTATATAAAGCTTATATAGTATATAAGCTCAGTTTACTGGTAAAAATACGTGTAAACTGCAAGACTTCGGTGGGTGTAAAAAGATGTCTGCTTGCTGACTTCTAACTCTAGCCTTGCTGCGGACGAGGGTACCAAGATGGCAAAGGCGTCACTTCCGGTTAACTCCGCTTGCTGACTTCCAACTGCAGCCTTACTGCAGACGAGAGTACCATGATGGCTGCGACGGAACGTCACTTCCGCACGGTTCTCCTCTCCCGGAAGTGACATCTTGCTGGCCGAGACGGACAGACTCAGGCGTAAACAGCAATTTCGGATCAGTCTTGGCCAGCGTTACAGTTTGGACTAGCATTCGTGACCCCCGGCAAATTGCCAAAGGACATAGGTGACCAGCGTTACCTACATAATAATGAACCACTCCAGGTAAACAGATAAATACCACAGCAGCAATACATATAGGGTATGCTGCATAAGTATTGCAATTCAGTAAAGCTGGAGCAGAGAGCAGAAAAGTGATTAGGCAGTGTAGTGTGGCAGAGGTCTTTAATAATAACAGCTCAGATATGTTTTTCAACTGTGTATTTATGTTTGTCTATAGTAACCTGGTAGGAATTTCTAAAGCCACCTATGTTTGTCTATAGTAACCTGTTAGGAATTTCTAAAGCCACCTATTTCAGTACTTTTGACTTTCTATGATTTTTTTTTTTTTGGGGGGTTATTCAAACCACTGATCATAAAAACTACAGATCGCTAAAACGCTGCTAAGGGTGCTTAAAGTAGACCTATAGGCAAAACTCCCCCACCCCCCTCCCTTATTTTGGATAGGGAACCTCTCAAAACCCCTGCCAGTATTTCTTTCCGCCATTTGTGTCTCATTGAGGAGATTTACCTTCACTTCCTGTGTCATAGCCAAATAGGAAGTGAGGGGGAAATCCCTGCAAATGAAGGGGGTTTCTTGATGACACCCTGGTCACTAGAACTAGTGTCCCCATTGGAAGATTTTACCTCTATTACTTTACTGGGGTCAACTCCAAATTTGGGATTTTCTCCTTTAATTAATAATAGTAAACAGGTCAAATAGAGAGGGTGAATCTCCTTAATGATCATAAGGAGACACAGAGATGGCAGAAAGAAATCCTGGCAAAGGCACAGACAGCAATAAAAACTGAGAGGTGTTTTAATCCATCTCCACCCCTATCCAGAATTTAAAGAATAACTAAAGGCAAAACTTTTCTTTTAAGTAGTTAATCTTTAATCATATTTTGCTTTTCTAAACTGTTGCTGCAAATGCTAATGCGGCCCTGGCTATGTTAAAGCTTTTCCCAACCCATAATTCTCACTGGACAGCATGGTCTGCAGGTAAATGTGCAATAATAAAAAAAAAAAAAAAAAAAAGATTGTACCAAGTAGGATCATTGCATCATGACAATGTAACCCCCAAACCAATATGCTGCTAAATGCCCAGAGGCGTTTATAATTTGGCACTGCGTCGTGACAATTGCGCGGTCGTGCGACGTGGCTCCCAAACAAAAATTGCGTCCTTTACTTCCCACAAATAGAGCTTTCTTTTGATGGTATTTGATTGCCTCTGCAATTTTTATTTTTTGCACTATAAACAAAAATAGAGAGTGACATTTTTGAAAAAAAAATAAAAAAAAAAAATAATATTTTTTAATTTTTGTTATAAGAAAAATTGAATAAACTAAATTTTAGTCAAACATTTAGGCCAAAATTTATTCAGCCACATGTCTTTAGTAAAAAAAAAAAAAAAAAAAAAAAAAAAAAATTAGCTACTTAGCGGCAAAAAAGGGATTTTTAAATACAGCTTACCTGTAAAATCCTTTTCTTGGAGTACATCACGGGACACAGAGCGGCATATTCATTACTATATGGGTTATATGGAGTACCTTCAGGTGTGGACACTGGCAATCTCAAACAAACAGGAAGTCCCTCCCTATATAACCCCCTCCCCTAGAGGGAGTCCCTCAGTTTTGTAGCAAGCAGTATGCCTCCCAAAATGTTCCCAAAAAGAGGGGTGGGAGCTCTGTGTCCCGTGATGTACTCCAAGAAAAGGATTTTACAGGTAAGCTGTATTTAAAAATCCCTTTTTCTTTCTCGTACATCACGGGACACAGAGCGGCATATTCATTACTATATGGGATGTCCGAAAGCAATGCTTTAATGAGGGGAGGGAGACATCTTCCAAAGAAGGATTTAATTTAGAGGTATACTCAAATACTAGTAAATCCAACTTAAACGAGAAATGTAAATCTCA
This sequence comes from Rana kukunoris, assembly GCA_029574335.1. Lineage (NCBI taxonomy): Eukaryota > Metazoa > Chordata > Amphibia > Anura > Ranidae > Rana > Rana kukunoris. The sequence goes on from CM056049.1 coordinate 433,605,126, forward strand.
AATCAAATCAAGGGAGCCCCCTCAGATCCTGAGGAGCTTGAATCGCGGCCTGTAGTACTGACTGCCCAAAGGCTGCATCCGCATTCCTTCTTACGTCCATTTGATAAAATTTTGTAAACATGTGGACTGACGACCACGTTGCTGCCTTGCATATTCGAGCCATAGAGATCTGATGATGATGTGCTGCCCAGGAGGTGCCCATGGCCCTGGTAGAATGGGCCTTTGCCGACAAAGGAGGAGGCAACCTCTTCAAACCGCAGGCCTGAACGATTAATTGTTTAATCCATCTTGCGATGGTGGATCAAGCAGCTGCCTGACCCATCTTGGGCCCTTCCGGTAAAACGAACACCACATCTGTTTTCCGAACCTTCTCTGTAGCTTTAAGATAGGCCTTAATGGCCCTGTCAAGATCCAACGTATGCAGCAACCCCTCCTTTCTAGAGGTGGGTTTTGGAAGAAGGATAGAAGTACCACATCCTGGTTCAGGTGGAAACTGGATATAACCTTTGGTAGAAAGGAAGAATGAGGACGGAACCCCGCCCTATCCTTATGTAAAATGAGATATGGTTCCTTACAAGATAAGGCTGCCAATTCCGATACTCTCCTGGCCGAAACTATGGTTATCAGAAATACCGACTTTCTAGTCAGTAAAACCAAGGTACCTCAGCCAACGGCTCAAGGGGTTGTTTCTGTAGAGTTGACAGAACAAGATTTAAGTCCCATGGACAAAGTGGTGATTTGACCGGAGGATTAACACGTAAGATTCCCTGTACGAAGATCTTAACCAGCGAGTGGGCGGCCAGCGGCCTCTGAAATCACACTGATAAGGCTGAAATCTGTCCCTAGATCGTGCTTAATGCCAGGCCTTTATCCACTCCTAGCTGGAGGAAACGTAATACTCTATCCATGGTATACTTGCGGGAAACCCATCTCTTAGCCTCGCACCAGCCTACGTAGGCCCTCCAAACCCTGTAACAAAATTACCCTGGAGGCCGGCTTTCTAGCCTCAATGAGGGTAGGGATTACCTGCCTAGACAGACCTCTACCCCTGAGAATCAGGGATTCAGCCGCCAGGCCGTCAAATTTAGACGCCGTAATGCAGGGTGGAGGATCGGGCCTTGTGAGAGTAGGTCTGGCCCTAGAGGAAGAGTCCAAGGGCCTCCCGCTGCCAATTTCAGGACTAGTGAGTACCATGCCCTCCGGTACCAAGCTGGGGCTACCAGGATAACCAGCCTGTGGTATGATCCTGCGCCGCAGGCGGGGTAGTAACTGCAGTGGGGGAAATGCATATATAAGTTATGATTGATGCCAAGGGCAAACCAACACATCGGTTCCGCAGGCCATAGGGTCCCTCGTTCGAGACATGACCTGTCTAGCTTCTTGTTGAATCCTGATGCCATGACCTCCACGTCTGGCACTCCCCACTTCTGGCAGATTGTCTGAAAAAACTTGTGGATGCAGAGACCACTCCCCCGGCGACAGGGTTTGGCGACTTAGGAAGTACGCCTGCAGGTTGTCCACCTCGGGAATGAATGTCGCCGATATGCAGGGTACATAAACCTCTGCCCACCGAAAAACCAAGCTCCTCTCACTCTGATTGGCTTGACTCTTGGTTCCCCCTTGGTGGTTCACCTATATGCCACCGCTGTGGCCTTGTCTGAATGACTTCTCACCGAGGACCCCTGTAATCTGGATGTCTATGCCAGGAGGGCTAGCCGAGCCGCTCAGAACTCCCAGACCTTGATGGGCAGCTGCCTCTCCGCCTCTGCCCAAGTTCCTTGGCGAGTGAACTTGTTCAAGACCGCTCTCCAGCCTTCCAGACCACTGGGCAGAACCAAGCTGCTAGAATTGCTGCCTGTAGGACACGAGCGTGGAAGCGTGTGGTATTGCCTCGAACATGGCCATCGCACACATAGGCGAATAGTTGGCTCTTTTTTGCTTAGAACCAACTGAATCAATCTCTTGATAGCCTCGACCTTTACCAGGGGCAGGAACATCCATCTTCTGTTCTGTGTCTAATCTCGTGCTGAGATATTCCAACTGCTTTGTAGGTTGAAATGCTGATCTTTCCCCGGTTTAGGACTCAGCCGAACCTCTCGAGGTACTGAACCATGAGGGCTACTACGCATTCCACCAAGGAAGCGAGTGATCTTATGATTAAGAGGTCGTCCAGGTATGCTAGGACCGAGATCCCTTGGATCCTTTGGACTGACTAGAATAGGAGCTAGGACCTTCGTGAATACCCGGGGGCCGTAGCCAGCCCGAAGGGGGGGCGCCACAAATTGGAAGTGACGCTGTATCACTGCGAAGCGTAAAAACAAAAATATTTGATGTGGCTGGAAGACCTGGTACATGAAGGTAACCCTCCTTTATGTCTATAGAAGCCCGATCCTTCTGGAGTGTGGCGGCTGCTGGCCAAACGGATTCTATCCGGAAAGAGCGAACCCTTAGGTAATCATTTAAACCTTTTAGGTCCAAAATTGGTCTGACATTGCCGATGAGCCTTGGTATGACAAACAGATTGGAATAGAAACCTAGCCCCTGTTCTTGGGCTGGTACCTCTACCATTATGCCCTGGTAAAGCAGGTGATCCAATGCTGCCCGCATTGAGGCCTTCCTTGTGGAGGAAATTTTAGAAATTCTAATCTGTAGCCTGCGGCCACAGATGATCGGACCCCCTCTGTCGGGGACCGATCCCCAGAGGCCTGTCCTTGCGATCCATTGTTAAAAGTTTGATCGCGCAGGAGGACCGTACTGCCTGAAATTTGAGGGCCCTGGAACCGGGGGGAGCTGCCCTTTTAAACGCAGGACCCCGGAACTTCCTTTGACTGGTAAAAGGGTACTTTTGCCACTTGAAACAGTCTGAATGTATTTATCCAGATCTTTCCATGGAAGGGCAAACCTGCCAGCAGTCTTTTACATGGGGCTCGGCCACCCAGTTCTTCAACCAAAAGAGCCTTCTCATATGCACTAAAAATAGTGACAACGAGACGCCTGCTGGATGGAGTCTTTTTATAGCCTCTACCGCAAAGCACAGAGCTCTGGGAATATCCAATAACTCCTCTGCCTATCGGGCAGGGATGTCTAAGCATCTGTTTTGTCTGGTTCCTTAATGCCTGAAAAAAACTCCAATTGTAGCCACTGCTGGCTGTAGCCAGGGATGCTGGAAAAAGTGTCTCTAAACGTTTATCGACCTTAAACATTTGTATGTTTCCCCTTAGGCCAGTTAATGATTTATTCACCCATGAGATGGCTGCGTCCACCGTTGGGAGTGCCCCCTTTCTTTAGAAAAATGTCTTTTCCATAGGGTAAATAACAGAAAACCTTCCAGGTGGTCTCCCATCCAGGCACTAACCAGGCCCTATCCTGCTTAGCCTCCGAGATCAGACGAGATCGGGCGCTTTCCGGGAGATGCGGCCTCAAGGACCTCACGGGTAGTTGAAAAGCAGTGCCCGAACCGGGACCTGAACCCTGGACCCTCAGATCAAAAGTCCGATGCTCTACCAACTGAGCCATCCGGGCCCCTTTTAAAGAGCACTTGGTCAGGGGAAAGAGTGCCTGTAAGCACAAATATTTCCTGGCAGACGTGCATAAAGACTACCCTCTCGTCAGCTTTAGGCGGCAGAAAAAGAAAAAAAAATTCTGTCCGGTCGTCCCAATCCTGGAAAAACCAATTCCTCTAACAGAGGATGGGCCAGAAAAGCTGCGTTGCTTAAAGGTGCTTTTAAAAGAACCCAAAGAGGATACCGCAGGAACCTGAGGCTCTGGAAATGGCAAATTGAATGCCAAGCGGACCATGTCTGTCAAAGACTGGACCCACAGACTCTCCGCCTGGGAGGCTGAAAACGATTCTACAGTGGTAGATCCTCTAGGTTCTGTCCCTTTTGGCGATGGGGATCTAGTCCGCTTCCTGCCAGAAAAAGAGCCAGCGATCATAGCTGTTAACCTCTTTTCTCTAGCCCCCCTAGGGTGACGGCTAGCATCTCCTCTGTGATAACACAGGGTTGGGCCGACCTGGGCCAGCCTCAGCACCAGACCCCCTTAATGGCTTATCCAGGGTGACCCCTATAGGAATAACCTGTGGGGAAAGTATTGGCATATTATCAGAACCCCTTTGTCTTTGCCTTTTCTCTTTATTTTTATTTTTATTTATTTTTTTTTGATCCTGAACCCTTGGAAGCCATAATACAAAACCGAAGGACTCCGCTTACAACAACAGACTGTTATAGCCAGGAGTACAAAAAAATAAGGTTTAGGGGACAATAGGATCACTAATGCCCCAAAACCGGTGGGGCTTAGTATGTTTTCTTTTATATATTATTCACCACATACAGCCCCACCCCCAACATGTTTGCCAGCATTCAACCTGTTGCCAAGGGGATTTTGGCTTAACAAAAAGTATTGGAGCTGACTCCAGTATGTAGTACCCCTTCTCGCCACCGGGAGTCACTGTGCTGCCAGCTCTACGTCCTCTCTCTCTCCAGCTCAGCTCTGAACTGAGCTAAGAACGCGCCTGCTGTGTATAACAGCAATTAAAGGCACGCCCACTCTACACTGCAGTCACACTCCCCGCCCCCCCCCCCAAATGGCGCGAAAATTTTCTATATGCATGCGCGCGCGTGCACGCGACTGTCGGGGGAGGAGAGCCCAGGAGGAGACGCACTCTGGAGCCCAGGAATGCAGGTTAGAGGACGCATCAGGCGGCAGATTTGAATCCCGGCAAGGTAAGGCTAACACAGGCCCCTAAGGAGTCCCTTTAGCCTAGAGACAGATCTTTTTTTTTTTTTTTTAAAAGATCTTCAACCAGCGAGCAGCAGGTAGCTAGCAAACATACATAGATAGGTAGGGGGATCAAGTTATGGGGGGAAACATTTCAGGGCATCCTGTCTATCAGACATAGTGACCATGGTGCCAATGCAGAGCATACTCAGGCTACCCCCCTTAAGATCTCCCCTGGAGAGCCTGCTGTCGAACCAAGTCCCGCAGGCTCCCCTCTTACCTGCTCCATGCCGCAAGACGTTTTGCAAAACGGTCCAATCTTCTCCCATCTCCGTGGGTAGCGTAGTAGACCTTCAGGCCCTGGGGTCCTATGAAGGTACCCACTGTCCTGGACCTATATAGCACCCTGGCAAACAGGAACTTATGGTCTTTACAAACTCCAAGTCCTGGGCCCAGGGTCCAGCCCTCCAAAGAGGAGCATTATAGGCAAAACCCCACGGTTTGGGGCCCGGGTACTGTCCACTTTGGCACTGAGGCTCCTTGGACAGATCCGGTTAGCCCGCCCTTAATCCCAAGGATGTGGAGCAAAGCTATTCCGTGACCAACACCTAAGACACTGGCGAAAAAACTGAGGGACTCCCTCTAGGGGAGGGGGTTATATAGGGAGGGACTTCCTGTTTGTTTGAGATTGCCAGTGTCCACACCTGAAGGTACTCCATATAACCCATATAGTAATGAATATGCCGCTCTGTGTCCCGTGATGTACGAGAAAGAAAGTGACACTAATACAGCGATCAGAAAAATGATCGCTTAGCGACACTGGCAATAGGGGGTGAAAGGGTTAACTAGGGCGGAGATCAAGGGGTTAAAACTTTATTAGGGGGGTATGGGGCTACCCTGAACCCAACACTAAATGCAGTGATCAGTACATATATGATCACTGCATTCAGTGACACTGTGACAGGGGGGGGTGATCGCAAGGGGTTAATGTGCCTATGTGTACTGGTGTCAGTGTAGCGTTGGTGCGACTTACTGTGATGTCTTCTCTCCTCTCTGCGGTTTGAAAATACCGCCGAGAGGAGAGCTGCATCACTGCCAGTGTTTACATTTTACAGGCAGAGGAAGTGACACGGCGGGACACGACGGGATTGGCTGGGAGCGATCATGAGGGGGGTGGACAGAAACGAACAGCCGCCCCCTCAAGACGGATCGCTCCCGGAGGTAAGCCGCCCGCCGCACAGGGGGTCCCGATCGGACCCCCAACCCGCTAGAAGGCAGGGACGTATATATACGCCCATCTGCCTGTATGTGTCATTCTGTGGACGTACATAGGCGTGCGTTGTGGGTAAGAAAAAAAAAAAAGGCTGATGTGCCAACTGAAGGGACTGGTGTTCAAGCCAATCTGACTAATCAGTGGATCTGCCAGTAAATTATCCCTCCCCATCAGTAGAGACTAGGGTTGTCCAGATACCGATACTAGTATCGGGACCGATACCGAGTATTTGTGGGAGTACTTGTACTCGCGCAAATGCTCCCGATACCTAAATAGAATACTTTTTTTGTATTTATCAACATGTTCTGTGAAAATTCTTTGAGTTTTTTACTACTGCGTGACAAGATTTTGACTTTTATAATGTCTTGAGTTAGAGTTCTTCATAATTCTAAAGAAAATGTCCTTAGTCTATTGTGGTTTGAAAACTGTCACATGACATTTGAAAAAAGTATCGGTATTCGGTATCGGCAAGTACATGAAAAAAAGTATCGGTACTTGTACTCGGTCCTAAAAAAGTGGCATCGGGACAACCCTAGTAGAGACCACATGACAAACATTCAGAAGCTACCAAAGGAAGCCTCTGCCAGCTCTCTCAGTAAGAAGTTTGACAATTTTACAAATTTATATAGTTTGGTGGACTGGTAAATGACCAACAATTTAAAATGCACTTGTAAGGATAGCTGTATGGCGATCATCCTAATCCTAGCTACACTACGTACTCTGAGAAGAATAATTTACTTTCTTGTATACATGTTTTAGCTCAATTACTATTTAGATAGGGAAGCAGGATCAGGATGACAGTCCTGGACTTTACACCTTTAACCACTTAAAGACCCCCGCACGCACATATACGGCCACAACATGGCTCGTACAGGCACAAGGGCGTAAATTTACGTCCCCGCCTGAGTGCGGTTCGGGGGTCCCATCGGGACCCCCTCCGCGGCGTGCGGGGGTCTCCCTACCTCTGGGAGCGATCCGGGATCTGCGGGCGGATGTCCGTGTTTTCCGCTCCCCCCGCGATCGCTCCCAGCCAATGGGAGCGCGCTCCCAGCCTGTCACTTCCTCCTCCTGTGTTTACACAGGAAGGAGGAAATGATGTATTCTCTCATCGCAGCGCTGTTTCCCAGCGCTGCTGATGAGAGAAGACATGACAAGTAAGTGTGCACCAACACAACACTGACACACACTCACATAGGCATATTAACCCCTTGTGATCGCCCCCCCCACCCCCCTGTCACAGTGTTACTGAATGCAGTGATTTAATCACTGCATTTAGTGTCAGTGTGACAGGCACTGTAAAAAACAGTTAGTGTTAGGTTCAGGATAGCCCCCCCACCCCCCCTAATAAAGTTTTAACCCCCTGATCACCGCCCTAGTTAACCCTTTCACTCCCTATTGCCAGCGTCACTAAGCGATCATTTTTCTGATCGCTGTATTAGTGTCGCTGTTCCCGCTAGGTAGCTATTTTTTTTTATTGCGATTTTTTTTTTTTTACTAAAGACATGTGGCTAAATAAATTTTGGCCTAAATGTTTGACTAAAATTTAGTTTATTTGATTTTTTTTTAACAAAAAGTAAAAAATAGTGTTTTTTTTTCAAAAATGTCGCTCTATTTTTGTATATAGCGCAAAAAATAAAAATCGCAGAGGTGATCAAATACCACCAAAAGAAAGCTCTATTTGTGGGAAGAAAAGGACGCAAATTTTGTTTGGGAGCCACGTCGCACGACCGCGCAATTGTCTGTTAAAGCGACGCAGTGCCGAATCGCAAAAACACCTTGGGTCATTTACCAGCGTATTGGTCCGGGTCTTAAGTGGTTAAAAAAAACAAAACAATGCAGCTCTGATACTCCAATTCTTATAGGATTATTTTAGGTACGATATAGCTTTTCAGGTCCACGATGGCAGTCAAGACTATGCACAGACCATGACAATTTTCCATATATCCTAAATCAACCACAAAGTGACATATGACACGATTAGATCCACCACAGGAATATATGGAGAATGAACATAGGTCAGTGGCACTACTTAACCTTCTCACATCTGTGCCATGAGATGAAGGCTTTCCATCATTACAGCCTTCAATGTATCAGAGCAGCACAACCTTCTGGCCAAATATTATGGGTAGAATTTTGATTTTAATTAGACAAAATATTTTATATTCCATTTACCTGACGTTGAAGCTGTTCTCCTGGCTCTTAAGATAGGATAACTACCAACCTCTAAGGATTTTGTCAGGTCTAAATCATGTAAAATTACCAGATATCCAGAGGAAGTTGAAATTAACATTTTTGAACAATCAGGAGTTAATCTCATCCGCATTAAAAACCGAGTGTGAAAGAATTTTTTGTGTGGACAACCATCTTCTGTACACCTGTGAATACAAGCAACAGTGATTAAAAGAGTAACAAAAAACACACAACCCTGCCCATGTAAAATGTCAGTACATTTCATCATGAAAATCAAAAAATATATATATTTTCTAGAGTCAAAGTGCAACTATTATGAGATACCACCTTGGGGCACTCCCAACTATCGAATGCAACCCCTTTGACCTGAAGATAATTATTATTTTCCCTCAGAATGAAAAAAAAAGATGTAAATCACAAGTGAAGATAAAAAATAAAAAAAATTGACAGCTGCGTTTTTAGTTAAAGTAGTTGTTAAGCCATTGAAATATAATCGTATTCCCTCGGTATCATCACTGTGCAGTTTTCCAGCTGCTGCATTTTTGGAAAAGGTGCATGGATCCTTTTCCTGTGTTTTCTATAGGTACAGCAGCCCATTTAAAAGAATAGGCCGCTGTGCCCATGCAAACATGGCTGCCAGATAACAGGCATAGAGTTAACCTAGGGTAAGGCACGGAGATCTAGCCACTGGAACGCTTTAAGATATGTAAGCCGGTGTGCAACCAAGTCCGCTAAACTCTATTTGAAGTAAGTATCACCTTTACGGTCTATGCAGGCAAGTGGTGTCTGTAGATAAAAACAAACGGTGCAGCTATGACTAACGTTAGATAGTGCCTCTGCTATAAATGTAGGCCATTTACGCATCTCATGAAGCCTGGTTGGAAATGGTTTCATTCATCTTGCCTTGTTGGTAGGACATTGCCAAGACACTGCCAGCTGTTAGACAGTTTTACACAGGCTTCAGCTTGTATATTAGCAATGTAAACAGCAAGCTTTTATTAAGCTTTCGGCAAGCTTTGAGCAGTTTTCTGTAATCTTTTAAAAGCACCCTTCAGCTCCTGTTAGGAAATGTTATGCACAGATCTTCATGGGAGTGCCGATTGCCACTTTAAACAAGCTGCTAGCAGGCTTCAATCAAGTTTCAAGTAGTGATCAAGCCTACTAGCAGCTTGTTTAAAGTGGCAATCAGCACTCCCATTATGATGTTCAAGATTTACAAAATTAAGCTGAATGGTACTTTCAAACCTTTAACAAAGCTTGCCGATAGCTCAGAAAATGCTTGTAAAATCATGTTCACACTACTCTTATACAAATCTGAATAACTGGCACAACTGCTCATCCCTACCATCACAGGTGCAAGCTCTCAACCCCCCCCCCCCCCCACATATGTGGTCAACTATCATCTCCATTCCAGCATCTCTGAGCTCAATACTACTGCGACAGGTGAGAGAGTGCAAGGGGTATAAATTGGCTATGCATGTCTTTGCCAACTCATAGCAACAAGGCAGAATGGGATGATGCCTTTTCTGGGAGATTTATCAGCCAGGGAGGCATGTTAATTGCCTACACCTATAGCAAGGTCAAAGCTGAAAGATTTTTTTTATTTACAGGTGTCCCTTCTTTGCATAGATATTTTTGGTAAAGGTAAACTAACTCTTTAAGCCTTGAAATGTATTCAGAGAAGACAGCCCACCTGTCCAAGGTTCCGATTTATTAGTTTGGCATAGCTGTAGTGTAAAAGGCCACATGGCTGTTTGAAACTGCCGTGTTGCCATTGATCTGGTTGAAATACCTTCTTTTGAATGTCCCTGGAAAGAGATTACATCACCTCTCAGCACCCTCCCAATTGCTTGCAAATAATTAAAATGTGATATTCCGATTGACACAGTGGTAATGTTTTTTGCATAACATTTAGTAGGTCACTGGTGAAATTTACTTGCTGTTTGGAGTCACTAACTGTAGTCAATATTTTGTAACCGGGTCCAATAAAGCGATACCGTTATCCCCAAGGCTGTTTTTGTAATATACAAGTATGCACAGCAAAACCACACAATATGGCAGACACGCCTGCTTGTTTGTCCTCCTAAAGTGATGACAGATCAGAGCTGTCTGACATCACCATCTTCACTCTGGTCTTCTTCCAGGTTCCACTAGTGATGCAATGTCTGCTTTTCTCAACTCCCTAATTGTGAGCAGTAGGGAGTTAAAGGAAGCGGGAAAGGACAGGCAGAATTCTGGTCCCACGTTGTCACATTCTAAATTCACACAAACTGGACCTAGTCTCTTATATACAGTAATACCTCGGATTGTGAGCAACGCAGCTTACGAGCAATTCACAATACGATCTACTACTTTTTTGGTAATCCTGACTCGCTTTGCGAGTGTTGTCTGCATTTGGCCAGAGGTGCGGGGGTGCCAGTGACTTGGAGCCGCTCGGAAACACTCCATTTACGAGCCTCTCCCAGTGCATCTGAGCGGCTCTGAGTGTTTCTCAGCTGAGGCAAAGTCACTGAACTGGAGCTCAAGTGCTGTTTTCAGTGAAAAATGGTGATGCTTTTCTGAAAAATTCTACTGTTGCTATATATTATAACATTTCAAGAATGTATTCATGCAGACTTGCAAGATTTCTGAAAGGTCAAAGTAAATCACCTAGTACTCTTTTACATAGGCAGACCGTTCATATCCGCCTGCCAGTTTTTTTAGGCGGATCTGAAAGGGCGCTCCGTGCTCCTCTAAGGAGCCACGGATGTCAGCTGTGACATGCCCGCTGACATCCGACCCGCCAAAGTGCGATAGAGGAAAAACACACTTTTCCATCCATACGGTCCGGGTTCATCCGATCCCCCCATAGGGGAGAGCGGAGAAAAAGACAGGGCGGTCCCTGCACAGTGTGCAGGGACCGCCCTGTCATCCGCCGACTCAGCAGGGATCAACGGAGCGTGTGAAAGAGCCCTTAGGCAGGGTAAAAGGGTGCACTTCACTAACTCTCTTTCATTCATTTTAATAAGTAATCCATCTCAAAACTAGAGGTACACCAATATATAATCGGCCGGCCGATATTTGGCTATTTTTAATAAATCGGCATCGGACAATTATTATCAAAATTAGGCCGATATTTTACACTGACCGCCGTTCCTCCTCACTTCTCCACACTCAGCGGCTCTGGCAGCATCAAGCGCCGAGCTGAGTGTGAAACTGACAAGTAACAGAGGAGAGAGAGGAGCTGTCAGGTTGATGTCGGGGGTGGGCGGGATGTGGCCTTGGTGGGCGGGACCCAGCAGGTATATGACACCAGCCAATGGGATGGTATCTGTGCAGGCCGCTACATGTATGTGGCCCAGCCCCCTTTCTAAAGCAGCCCAATCATTGGCTGGTGTGCTGGTGTAATTTAGCTGCTGGGTTCTGCCCATCCTCGACATCGAGCCGACAGCTCCTCTTTCTCTCCTTTGTTAGTTTCACACAGTTAAACTTGGCTTAGTGTGAAACCTGCCAGTGCCACCGCCAACCAGTGCCAGCCGCCAGTGCCATCCGTACCGAGGACATCAAGTGTGTGCTAGAGTGACAGGCAGGTAAGCAGGAAGGAGTGGAGTGGGTGTGAGTTTTTTTTTTTTTTTTTTTAAATCGGTCTAAAATATTGGCCACAAAAATCAGCATCATATATCGGCCGCCCCAATTTCTAAATATCAGCATCAGCCAGAGAAAAACCCATATCGGTCTACCTCTACTCATAATATTGTCCTGCAAGTAAAATCTAAAGTTTCGGGTGCTGGCAGAAGCCAGCTACACGGGTTTAAATACCAATTCTGCTGGTCCATTTGCTAAAATTTGCTCTGTAACTGAGCACCCAATGCCTATCCTATTTGGTGGTTTGAATGGTAGATTTCCCTGCTGGCTGTTGTGGTTCCTTCTGCCGACACCTAGTCAATGTTGGGTACAGTAGTGATGTAGAGGTCATTGGGAGGAACCACAACAGCTTGCAGGGAGCACACTCCTCTACACATCTAGATGTAAGATATAGGATCAGAGCTGGAAGGTCTGCTATAGATGCTGTTGGCATTTTTAACTTCTTGACAAGGTTGCTTTAAGGCTATAATAAAGTAAAACAAACCATTTACCTATTAGTGTCCCAAATGATCACATTGCCATCAAACCCAGAAGTGACCAAAAGCCTTGTATGTGTGTCATATTCTATGTTCTTCACCCAGCTGGTATGGCCATGTAGTGTGCACACCTTATTGTTCAGCTTTCTTAGGTCCCACAATGCTATTGTTGTATCATCGGAGCAGGTTGCAAACAACCTGTTGTCAAGAAATCTGAATTAAAAAAAAAAACGAAAAAAAAAAAAAAAAAAAAAGTTACACTTGCCAAATCTTTCCTTCCAAAGATTGTTCCAGGAGAGCACATCTAAGGTATATAATAATAATAATGTTTACACTTATATAGCGCCAATTGCTGCAATGCCGCTGCGTCTAAGAGCTGATAATGGTTGTCATTATTACCCAACTCAATGGTACTCATTTTACCGACCTCGGGAGGATGAAAGGCTGAGTGGACCCCGCCGGGATCGGACCTGCAACCCTTGGGACACAGGCAATCACAGACTGCTGCAAGGAGCATTAGCCCCCTGCGCTATCTTAGTATTCTAGTGTGGTTACTTGACTTAAACTACAAAGCTAGAAGAATGTCAATCTTAAAGTTTATCTAAAGTAAAGCCTGCTTGACACTGACAGTATACAATTTTCTTCTGTCTGGGCTCTGGGCTTGATAAATTTGCTTTGAATCTAGGAGCCAGCTAACAAAAATTAGAAGGCAGTTTTTTTGGGACGACAGCAATGGTAGGTCTTGAATTTGCACATGGAGGGGTCTGAAGCCAGGCATGCTGCATGGAGATTTGGATGCGATTTACCTTCCATTCTATGAATAGTGTAGGACCTTGAAAATGGGGTACTTTGACGCAGTGGTGGGCTTAAGCACGGTATAGCCATATGGTGTGACCAAATCCTCATATTTACTTATTAAGATCAGGTGTTTTTAAGTAGACTTGTAAGTGACCTATTTTTGCATGTTTGGGCTATTCTCCTTGGTTCTATATGTATATTGGTCTTTATAGCAGCACCAGCTTTAGAAATGCATGTTTAGGGTGTTCCCAAAATCTTTATGCTGCTGGCTGGGATGGCTCTCACTGGGTGGTTTCAGGGGATGCGTGTCTCGTTGGGTCTTACGGTATGTGGGGGGATTTGACACTTGAGGTTGTTGGGGCTGAGGTTTTTGATGTATGTGTCCTTTTGTGTAGCATGCTTTGTGGGCGGGACTCTGCTAATCTCCCTGTTTGAGCGCAGGAACTGGCGGGGAGGAGGAGGGGTGGGCCATGGTGCGCAGATTGACTAGTTCAGAGAAAGAGGAGAATGTGGGGGAGCCTTTTCTGCATGGCAGCGGATCTGCTGGGGGAGGAGGCAGAGGGTGCATAGGGGTTACTGTGTTTGTAGAGGAAGAGAGAAACTTTGGCTCTGCTGCGATTAAGCAGCAGAGCTGGAGTTTTTCTTTTGGATATTAAAGCTGAATTGGCTGGGTCTCCAGGCAATGGAAGTTGCTTGCACCTGGTGGTGAGTGGGCTGGCAGAGGCCCAGGTGCCGTGACACGGTTTCTGGTCACCAAAGTGACCTGGCGCCTGCTTATGTAGCAAAGAACAAAAGCATAATAGAAATACGATAGGTGACATTAATTTCAGTATAATACAATTAGGGGTGTTGGATAACTCAGCACACAAAGGACAAATCAGGTACACAGCCTTGCACGTATAATCTTATGGGAAATTTTGGTTGAAATTATCCGATGACAGTGTCTTTTTAAAGTTGTGGTGATGTCCCAATTCACAAAAGGTCCCCAAAAGAACATTAACTTACCTGATATTATTTACACAGTCTTCATGTGCCTCCGATAGTGTTTTTATGTGCTTTGAAGACAAAGGGTCAAAAAGCAGGACTTCAGTTTGTTCACAAGCCACTGTGAGTACAGACCTAAACAGAGACATTAAAAAGTTTACATGCTGCAAATTCATAAACAAAGGAATTCAGATGTGCAAGATCTACTTATATTCATCACTATAACTCCTTTCTCCTTAAAAGCAATATTAAAAAGGCAGATTTATTTTTTAAACGGAAAAACATATTATACTTAGCTGATATGTGCAATAGTTTTGTGCAGGGCAGCCCAGATCCACCACTTCTTCATTCCCCTGCTGGGGCTCTCAGATTCTCCCTCCTGCCGAGTGCCCCCAGAGCAAGCAGCTTGCTAGGGGGGCTGCTGAGCCGCTGATCTGTGTCCATTCACACACGGAGCATGGCGCGGCCCCTCATTCTCCTCATTGGCTATGATCGACAGTAGCGGGAGCAAATGACTCATTTGCTGTCCCAGCCAATAAGGAGGAAGAGCCCCTGCTCTCGAGCACATCACTGGATCGAGATGGGGCTTAGATTTAGGAGGGCTGCATAATGCATTAAGGTAAAAAAGTTTTTTACAACCACTTTAAGCCACTTCAATAAATCAAACCCTTTAAAGACAAAGCATGTATAATGTATTTTATAGTGCATTGCATCAGAAAAACTATTCCAGAAGAATTCTCAAATTTTTCCCACTTTTAGGAAAGTAGTGGTTTCCCATTATGGAGATTTCCATTCACTTCTTTCCTTGTCCAACTTAAAGAGTAACTCCACTTTTGTTGAGGAAAAAATAAATAAAAAAATGTCCCCTCTGGGTGATCTATGTATATTGCAAGGATTTTAACAAACTTTGTTTCAGATTCCCACATTTTGTTATTCTAAAGAAAAAGCAGTTTGACGGCGTCCATGTGCAATGTGAATGGGAGCGATTTCATAGTTATCAATCAGCTGCTGCACCTGCAGGGCTCTAATGAGAAACGTTGCAGAGTCTGCATCCCTTTAGATGTGAATTCCCTTTGGGAGTATCAAACAGACAAAAAAAAAACTACATTTTAGTGCAGACTTTTGGGAAAAACAGTAAGCCAAACTCACAAACAGGAAATTTAATTTTTGGGGGGCATTCTGTATACCATCTGTGTAAAGAAAACCTCCAGGTAGTCATATTAAATTTTCCGGAAAAATACAGGAGCTACAGATTGAAAAGGAAAGGTAATTTTAATAACATTAAAGATACAATATGACTTGCGTCGCCATTGTATACGCTATATTTTTATATTTGCTAATTTTTTCCCCCTCGAAAGTGGAGTTACACTTTAACCTCTTAAGGATCACTGCACGACTATTTAGGTCGGCAGAAAGGCACGGCTGGGCATATGGAGGTCATGTCCTCCGTGACCGTGCCCGTGGGACACCATCACTCGTCGCAGAGAGGAAGAACGGGGAGAGGTAAGTGTAAACAAACCTCTCCCCGTGCTTCCTAGTGTGGCTGTCACTGATCGTCTGTTCCCTGTGTTAGGGAACGATGATCAGTGATGCCACGCCCCCCCCACAGTAAGAACATTCCCTTAGGGCACACTTAACCCCTAACTCACCCCCCCTGGTTAACCCCATCACTGCCAGTGTCATTTTTATAGTAATCAGTGCATTTTTTATAGCACTTTTCGCTGTGAAAATGACAATGGTCCAAAAAATGTGTCAAGTGTCTGATGTGTCCGCCATAATGTCGCAGTTACGGAAAAAAAAAAAAAAAAAAATCACTGTTTGCCGCCCTTACTAGTAAAAATAAATAAATAAAAATATTAATAAAAATGCCATAAAACTATCCCCTATTGTGTAAACGATATAACTTTTGCGCAAACTAATCAATAAACACTTATTGTGTTTTTTTTTACCAAAAATATGTAGAAGAAAACGTATCGGCCTAAACTGAGGAAATATATATTTTTTGGGGGATATTTATTATAGCAAAAAGTAAAAAGAATACTGCATTTAATTGTCGCTCTATTTTTGTTTATAGCGCAAAAAAATAAAAACCTCAGAGGTGATCAAATACCACCAAAAGAAAGCTCCATTTGTGGAAAAAAAAAAAGGATGGCAACTTTGTTTGGGAGCCACTCCGCATGACCGCGTAATTGTCAGTTAAAGCGTTGCAGTGCCAAATTGCAAAAAGGGGCCTGGTCTTTTACCTGCATAATGGTCCGGGGCTTAAGTGGTTAAAAAAGCTGAACTCCAGAAATTATCTGCATTGCATGCTTATACATTGACCAAGCTTGGACCAATGCAAGTCTGCAAATCTGATACCTGATGGATCGCTGTGGAAGCTGGCAATTACTACAGTATTTTGTGCTATTACAGTAATTTTCAGGGTCCTGTGCCACGGTCATCATTCAAAGAATGCCTCCCCCCAATAAATACAAGTTGTTCATCCTGTGGGACTCAAAGCCTCTTCTAGATTTAAGTGGTAGATGAATAAAGGTTCTACTGATGTCCATTCCTCCCTCACTCCGGACAGCATCAAAGCATGTGACTACGTCAGAGAAACCTATGAAGTGACCTGCAGGAACTCTTGCACTATATACAAATTCGGTATTATATCAATTCTCTTCTGTCAAGCAACGAGCCCTCAGTTCTTACATGCTTTAAGAGAAAATGTTGCAGCAATCCTCACTCTCCCGGGCTTATTACGCTCATTCAGGCTTCTTTGAATTCCTCCACATCACGCCAAAAGGTAAATATTTTGCTTCGCTTGGAAGAGGAGTTAAATACCACTATTTCGGAGGACGAATGGAAAGACATTTGCCTTTCCACGGCTATGAGCCATAAAAATGTTTTAGCTTTGGAAAATTTGTATATAATCCTAATGCGCTGGGACCGGACTCCTTCCCAAATATGTTCCTAGGACCCCTCTCCCTGGAGCAGTGGACAGGAGGGGACTTAATTACACATATGGTGCCCTTCTCCCCAATATATACAGTTCTCTATTGATGTCAAGTTCCTGCTGAAGCTTTGCTGAATAAGCCTTCTCAGGCCTCAAGTTGCAAAACAGTGAAACTTATTGGCCTTATTTTTAGTGCCACCAACCAAACGATTGCCCAGTCCCTGAAGACCCCTCTCCTTGAACTTTTAGGGGATTAAAACCCACCTTTAAATGATATCAATGAAAAATTGATAGCCATTCAAGTGGATAAACATGATTTATTTCCTGAAAATATGAACCCCATGGTTAACTTTCTCACCTTGATTAGAGAACCTTATTTCTCTGACCCCTTGGTCCCTGAATCCAAAGATATGGGGTCCTGAGATCCTAGGGATGGGGGATTAGTGTGCGATGATCCATAACCTTTCCTTCCCCTTCTCTTCTAGGGGGACTATTGACAGCTTGGTCCTTGGACAAGAACAGCTTGTCCAAGGACCAAGCTGTCAATAGTCCCCCCTAATAATCAGCAGTCGGTGGGACTGGTTTCCAATCATGTGACGATTGACAGCCAACCAGTGGTCACATGATTGCTGATCCTTCTCGCCCTTAAAAGTAGTAAATTCTGCAAACTTTTTTTTGTTTGTTTGTTGATGCCCCCCCTTCCAGTTTGTGCCATAATGTGTTAGAATGCACCACATACTAGCACATTATGACTGACTTGCCTTTAAAATGGAGCCCTCCTGTGCTGCACTGTCATTGCTGCCAACACTTCCACCTTCACTCAGTCTTCCTTCAGGGTTTGCGCTCCCAGGCCATCGGAATCACTGGGCTGTGAAGATACTTCTGTGCATGCGCACAGGAGTCACTTTGGTGGCACAATGTTTTTTACTTTCAATGTACACTCTGTGTACCCTGAATGCCAAGCGCATGTGCAGTGACATCATCAATGTGTATATATCTCAAACAGTGCAAGTTTAGGAGATATTCACGGTACCTACAGGTATGATGTATTATAATCTTACCTGTAGGTACAAGGTAACCACTTGCCCTCTGGAAGGATTTATCCCCTTCATAACCAAAAGAATTGTATACCGTTCAGCACTGTGCTACTTTAACTGGCGATTGCTTGGTAATGGAACACTGTACGCAGATTACATTTATATAATTTTTTTTTCACACAAATATATATTTTTTGGTAGTATTTAAATGGATACTAAAGTTTTTTTTTTAAACAAACATGTCATACTTACCTCCACTGTGCAGTTCGTTTTACACAGAGTGGCCCCGAATGTCCTCTTCTGGGGTCCCACAGCGGCTCCTCCCTACAAGAGCTAACCCCCTCTGGGTAGCTCTCTCCCGTGGGGGTTACCTTGCGGGTGTGCTCCCGTGGGATACACCCGGCAGCCATAGCAGCCAAAAAGTGGCTTGAGGCATTAGCTCCCGCTGCCGTCAATCAAATCAATGACGTGGCGCACCGGGGACGGGCCACCAAGTGTATGACTCGGCCAACCCCCGGCGTGCCGCATCATTGATTTGATTGGCAGAAGCGGGAGCCAATGGTTGCGCCGCTATCAATCATCCGACAAGAGCTGGGGGAAAGCAACACAGGATCACGCCCATGGAGATTTGGCGCTCAGGTAAGTAAACGGAGGCTCGGGAGGGCCAGTGACTGCAAGGTGTTTTTCTACCTTACTGCATAGGATGCAGTAAGGTGAAAAAACACAAAGCTTTACAACCCCTTTAATCTGAACTTTGTTTTTTTGATATATAAAAAAAAAAGACAGAAAAATTTGAAAAAAAAAAAAAAAAACCCTGCTATGTACTACTTTGTTATAAAGCATATGCCATTTAATCAAATTTCTTCATAAATTTATGTCACGTCCCAAGTACTAGCAGTGATCAGGGGCTGATCCTGCTAACACTGCATTATTGGGGACACTAGTATAATTCTGATCACGATCAAGATACTGATACGTACAGACACTATACTAGTAATGGCGTTGATCAGCAACTTAAAGTGAGCCAGTGTCAGATAGTGTGATGGCCAATCTGACACTGGCTGGGAGGGACATTAAATGACATCGCTAGTGACACTAATACAGTGATTAGTGAAAATACTGTACACACCAGGGGTGCCCAACCTTTTGAAGAGTGAGGGCCACTTAAAGCGGTATTTCACCCTAAATATAAGATCTCCCATGTGATCCAGCATACTGGCGTCAGCGCCAGTATGCTGGGTTTTTTTTTTTTTATCGCACACTTACTGTATTATTACGGAATTTCATTTTTTTCCCCGTGGTGGACGGCGCCAGTATAGCGCGTCACATCTTCCGAAAATACCCGATATGGACTCGGGTAATCTCGGCGAAAATGCGGCGCCTGCGCACAGACCTAGGAGCTGACTGCGCAGGCGCCGTATTTCTCCGAGTCCTACGGCTATGGCGCGTCACGCCCTCCGAAATAGGACTCGGAGAAATACGGCGCCTGCGCAGTCAGCTCCTAGGTCTGTGCGCAGGCGCCGCATTTTCGCCGAGATTACCCGAGTCCATATCGGGTATTTTAGGAAGATGTGACGAGCAATACTAGAGCCGTCCACCGCGGGGGGAAAAAATGAAATTCCGGAATAATACAGTAAGTGTGCGATTAAAAAAAAAAAAACCCAGCATACTGGCGCTGACGCCAGTATGCTGGATCACATGAGAGATCTTATATTTAGGGTGAACCTCCGCTTTAAGCAACTTGGTAACCAGTCGCGGGCCACAATAAGCGGAGTGGGCAGATGACAGGTCACGGCTACTCTATAGGTCCTCCGATCCGCCCAGATGGAAGGGGACAAATTCCCTTTTGTTTTTCGGATTGGAGGTAGGCAGGCGTAAACGGACATTTGTCACTCTGTAGAGGTGAATTGAGGGTCCCATTTGGTCGGGCTGATCATGTGAAAAGGGCCTATGACTGCTCTCACACTGATGTGCTGCGGTTTACCCACAACTCTGCAAACGCTTTCTTCCTCTACCACCACCATTCACAACACAGATGCTGCAGTATGTCGGGTAGGCAACCTGCGATCTGTGCTTGCCAACCCACCATTCCAGAGCAGGAGGTCGCGGGCCACATCAAAGGGCTCCGCGGGCCACATGTGGCCCCCAGGCCACTGGTTGGCCACCCCTGCTGTACACTGTACCGACACAGGAGTGATCAGCAAGGCAATCAATGGGTTAACCGTGTGTATGTGTGCTGCTTTTACTTGCTGATCATCTGGCTGCGTCTCTCCCTGCTTTCACTTCTGAACGGTGTTTCAAAAAGAGAAAAGGCAGGTGCCAAGAAAATTGGCTAAAAATGCATTAAAACATTCAGATACTGGTGAAAAAGAGCCAAGAGAAACCAGCATGTTTTTAGCCATTAGGCTTAAATCAGATTTATTAGCACACAGATCTCAGTGCTGTGGTTGGCCACAGCTGATCACCAGGTATACAGCCAAAATCATTGGCTGAAACCTGCTGAAAAACTTGTGCTGCATCCAATCACAACAGGATCATGTGCATGTATGCCTCTAAACCAGGGCGTACAGGTACCTTGCGGTATTCAGCTATAATGTGTGCACCAACAACTGTAAAGACAATGCACCACCAGGATTAAATGTGTAATTCAGCTTCTGTGGCTGCACAAACCCTGGTCTTTGCTCAGTTATAAAAGGCCAGATAGGCAGACACAGTCTCTTTTATACTAGGGGGGTCTATGTATCAAAAATGTATTGTGTGCCCATGACAATCATTCACACAGACACCACAAATCTTTACCCCAATACGTTTATATCCTGGGCATGTCAGTGCCATCTAGTGGCAATAATGTGAAATTTTCCTGATTGAGGTATTCAGAAGAAATGCCACATTATTACAACTATATTCCACCGTCAATCTTTGGAAAAAAAAAAAAAAACATTAGGGTAAATATTTGCGGTGTCTGTGTGAATGATTATCATACCCACACAGTACAATTTTTTTTACATAGACCCCTTTGTATAAAAGAGACCACGTCTGCTTAAAGTGGAGCTCCACCATAAGAGGAAGCTCCACTTGTCTGCCACCTTTTTTTGGGGGGGGGGGGGGGTAACTGGTTTTGACAGATACCCACTCCTACTTCGCCCCCCCCCCCCCTTCCCCAGCAGCCAGCCCATTTACAAAACACAGCATGATTTGTGCATGCCCAGTAGGAAACTGGCTGTGAAGCTGCAAGGTTTCACCTGAGCCGATTCAGGAATCAGCTCTGGTGAGGACACCGCTGGATGCCTGGACAGGTCAGTGCCCCAATAGTAAAAGTCAGCAGCTACAGTACTTGTACCTGTAAGTCACAGAATAATAACTGGTTTAGAGGTATGCATGCGTGTGCCACCTGCTGACCCGTTTTGTGATTGGATGCAGCACAAGTTTGTCAGTACTTTTGGCTGTATACCTGCTGATCAGCTGTGGCCAAACACAGCACTGAAACCTGTGTGCTGGTAAACACAACACACAGATCTGGCAGGATTACAACAACTGCGTGAATGAATGACATAATCAGACATCCAGTGTGTGCTGTGATGGTATTAGGGTTGCCATCTCATCCCTTTAAGACCAAACATTAATTACACAGGTTCTGTGGCTGATCAAGGAGGCAATTAAGCTCACTTGGTGCCTTATCCACATTAAATTAGCCCCAGAACCTGTGTTATTCATATGTGTTTGGTTTTAAAGGGATGAGGTGGCAACCCTAGATGGTATGATCTGGCAACTAGTGTCTCCTATCTGATGGTCTGCATGCACCCAATGCATGATGAAGCCCCACCAGCAGCAGTGCTGCCCCTTACCCATCAGGGGAGTACTCCAGATTGAACACAGCCCCATGTGTCCTTGTGCTCAGGTTCACAGAGTCCGCTGGCTGGATGGAGCTGTACAAGCTGGTCATGGTCCTGTAATTGTCCCTTGCTGGATCCACACACAGCCCCCGGCCCAAACACCTGTCCTTCAGCCAGTAGAAGAGCTTCCCATTGCCCACTGGTTGGCCCTCAGTCTCAGGGAAGTCCATGTGCTGCTCTTCAGGGGCGGGGACAGAAGGTAGCTGCCTGACCTGTGCAGGGGGCTCCTCCTCTGCAGAGTCATCTTCAACGCCGTCCTCCTTGCGCTCCTCCGGACTGTTATCTGATGTGGCGCTCATTCCGCTCACCGGAGACTGGCGGAAGGGGAATCCAGGCAGCCTTTCTCCGTTCTTAGCCGAGGCCTGGGTGGAGGAGCAGAGCACTGGAACATGACACCCGGGTGTCCTCCCCACCGATAATACGATCGCCGCTGAATGGGAAACGACGGGCGCCGGGTGATGAGCTAGCAGACACACGCACGTCACCGAACACACATCGTACGCCGCACCGCTTACCTGGGGGAGGGGGATGCTCTGACGTCACTCGAAGGCGACAAGGTGCCATTTTTTTTTTTTTACTCATGCGCGTTCTCCCTTTTTGCCTGTTTCGCCCACACCGTTCCCGGCGTGATATTTTATTCATTGCAAGAGACAGTCGTGGCATTTTCTAGTCATTTCATTCCGATAACACCGTCACAAGGCCGCGCCGCAGTTATTATATCATTATTAGTCGCTATAGGGGGGCAGGTACACCATACGAATGAAGGTTCCGACAGAGAACCATTGTGACGGGATTCCTGGGGGGGACTGAGAAACAACACCGCACCGTCTGTTATGTGGCAAGTGGACATGTCTAGGACGGTGCGAGTTTATTTATTTTACCAGGGAAGTAACAAGCAGATGGCTTTTCTACGAAGGAACAGACACCAGTCTGCACTTATAGGTTGAACCACCAGGTGGCAGTATTGGACCGAGATTGACAACGTCCACTATAGCTTTGGTCTACATTTGTTAACCACTTGCCCTCCAGAAGATTTTACCCCTTTCATGACCAGGCCATTTTTTGCAATGTGCTACCTCAACTGGCAATTGCGAGATCCTGCAACACTGTAAACAAATTCAATTCATATCATTTTTTTTTCTTTTACACAAATATAGTTTTTTTTGTGGTATTTGATCACCACTGGGTTTAAACAAATAAAATACAAATCTGCTATATAAATGGAAAAAATACCAAAAAAACAACAACATATTTTTCTTAGTTTTTGTTATAAAATTTTGCAATTAAATAATTGTTCTTCATAAATTTAGGCCAACATGTATTTCTTTGGTGAAAATAACCCACATTAGTGTATATTATTTAGTCTGTAGGAAAGTTATAAAGTCAACAAAACTATGGTATATAAAAATTTAGTAATCCTAATGTACTGACGGCCTAAAACGGAAAATTAATTCTAATGCCTATATCATTTTTTGAGGCCATAAAACGCCAGGACAGTACAAATATCCCCCCTAATGACCCCTTTTTGGAAAGTAGACAGTCCAAGGTATTTGTTAAGAGGCATTAAACGTTTATTTTTAAAGCAGAGTTCCACCCAAAAATGGAACTTCCGCTTTTCAGAACCCCCCCCTCTGGTATCACATTTGGCACATTTCAGGGGGGAGCAGATACCTGTCTAATGCGGGAATTTACTCCCACTTCGGGGCATAGATAGCCGAGCAACCTGCGGTTATCTATGACACATCCTGCACCTTCTCCGCCCCCTCCCTCCGCTGTCTTCTGGGAGACACACAGTTCCTAGAAGACAGCAGGGACCAGTGGGATCGCGCAGCGTGAGTCGTGCATGCGCAGTAGGGAACCAGGCTGTGAAGCCTTAAGGCTTCACTTCCTGATTCCCTCACCAAAGATGGCGGCGGCAGCACCCGAGAGCCTAGGGACAGATCAGCTTGGAGTGCCGACATCGCGGGCACCCTAGGCAGGCAAGTGTCCTTATTTTAAAAGTCAGCAGCTGCTGACTTTTAAGAAAACCTTTTTTAAGTTGTAATTTATTGCCAAATTTTTTGGAAAATCAAATGAAATACATATTTTTTTTTACAGTGCAGTACAGAATCATCATATGACTGGTGTGTCAGTGATCAGTGACATTATGTAAAAAAAAAAAAATATTGAATTTCTAAGCTTTTTTTTACAATTTGTTTTAACATAGTCTTATCGGAGTAGATCAGTGTCATCATAGTGACACTGAATGATCACAGCAGCCAAGTACAAAGCACTGCACTCCACCTGTCTTGTGGACACAGCGGTTGCAGATCGCACCTGCTGCACGCATGTGCACCGTGACTTACGGGTATGCCGCAGTGCCTAGGAGCGCTGCGCTGCCCCCAAACCCAGCTCTACTGTTACTTTACCTGCCAATTGCGCGGTCATGCAACACTGTATTCAAGTTAAATTTATAGAATTTTTTTCACATAAATAGAGCTTTCTTTTGATGGTATTTGATCACCACTGGGTTGTTTTTTGCTGAGTTATCAGCACTTTTGCCTAGCAGCACAAGGGTCGCTGGTTAGAATCCCAACTACGACACTACCTGCCTAGAGTTTGCATGTTCTCCCTGTGCCTGTGTGGGTTTCCTCCCCACTACAAAGACATGCTAGAAGACTAATTGGATCCTGTCTAAATTGGCCCTTGTGCGTGTATGTATAAATGAGAGTTATGGAGCTTAGATTGTAAGCTCCTTGAGCACAGGCACTGATGTGAATAGACAATATATGTGTAAAGTGCTGTGTAAATTGACGGCACAATATAAGCACCTGTAATAAATAAGAAGACAGAACATCTTTAAAAAAAAAAAAATCTCTTATAAAACATATCCAATAATATAAAATTTCTAAATAAATGTAGGCCAAAATATATTCTGCTACATGTCTGGTAAAAACAAAAAAAAAAATCTCAATAAGCGTGTATTGGTCGGTGTTAAGCCATGTACACATGGCCCAGAACTATGTTTTTTTTTTTTTTCCTGACGAGATTCCTGGTAAGAATCTCTTGCCGGCCGAGTGTACACACACGCCATTCAAAAGAACCACTGTTCTTTTGAATGGTACAAACATGGTGACGACATCGACTACGACGAGCATGCGCTCATCACATTCGATGCCGTCACCGCCATCTTGCTTCACCCTACCTATGCCTTGGAAGCTACCACGCATGCGTCAAAGTCATTTCGAGCATGCCAAAGAGGTAAGTATACACACAGGAAAATCATGACGAGAAAATAGACCGGTATTTTTCTCGTCTAGATTCTGGGCTGTTTTCTTGACCAGAAACATCAAAGCCTCGTACACACGCACTGTTTACTCGCCAGCAGTTTTCTTGCTGGTTCTTGCCGAAAAAACCGAGCTTGTGTACATGGCTTTAAAGTTATAGAGCTAAGCAGCTCTGGCTTAAAAGAGAAGTGGTTTTTTTTCAGATTCATTCTTACCCAAGTGGATGTAGCATCAATCCGATTGTCTGTAGCAATTCTGACACATTGCCCAGAAACTATTTGATACACGCTCAGAAGCATTGAACTTAATTTTCTCGGCTCGTCGTAGTGTTGTACGTCACCGCATTTTTGACGGACGAAAGTTCAGAGAACTTTTGTGTGACCATGTGTATGCACACCAAGCTTGAGCGGAAAACTTACCGGTAACTCTTTTTTTTTTTTTTAGGAGTCTTCCAGCACAGCCTAGTTTCTCACCTGGTGTTTTATAGCTGGTGCAAAGGGGATATACTACGTAGGGATGAGCTCCGGCGTGTTCGCACAGACTACGTGCAGAGCCCACCAGGAAGGCTGCGCTAATCACAGGCAGGGAGACATATTCCCGATGCTCGGCTGCAGAGATTGGGAAATGTCTCCCTGCCTGTGGTTAGTGCAGCACCGTGCAGACTTCCTGGCGGGCTCTGGAGCTCATCCCTAATATTAATGTAATGCCAGTGTGTTATGTCTTTCAAAGCCTTCTGACGGTTCTTGTGGAAGCTAAAGAGGAAGGCCTGGAGGGCCTCCTTTTAACAATTTGGGTGAATGTTTTTCCTGTCCCGGAGGGAGAAGCCCCATGTCTCAGAGGCTGTTCTGGAAGACTCCTAGAAAAAGAGTTGCTGGTAAATCTAACTTTTTATTGGATATGTTTTATGACAGAAAGTAGGAAATATCTTTTCTTTTTCACAATTTTCAATCTTTTTCGTTTATTTTGCAAAAAAAGGACGGTATTTGATGACCACTGGGTTTTTTGTTTTGCAAATTTCATTTGCATACATTTGTTGCATGATCACACAATTGCCAGTTAAATTTGCGCAGTGCTGAATAGCAAAAAATGCCCTGGTCATGAAGGGGGTAAAGCCTTCTGGAGCTCAAGTGTTTAACCTGTGCAGTGCCATGCTGCATGCCTCATGTTTGAACACAAACAGAAATTTCTCATACCGAAATGTGAAGATTTAATGACACCATGATACTACGAGATTAATGCAGATTTTATGCAGGTGAAAATTACCTGCAAATGATCTTCTTTGGGCGCAAACCGTCTGTGTCCAGGGACAATCATTTGCCAGTAATCACTCCATGAGCAATTCATGCAAGCTGCTGCGATTACCTGCGGGAGCTGTTGGCTTCCCATTGCTTTCAATGGAGCTTATTCACACGGCTAATCACAGAATACACCCTCTGGGTCTCCAGCATTTAATAGCTAATAGCCCCCTTCACAAGTGTAAATGGGGCCTTATATCACCTTTAAAGAGTATGTAAAGGCAAAAAAAGAAAAAAAATGCAGTCTGCAATATAAGCACGTTTCCCTACGTTGTATGCCTATAAAGATCCTGCACGTATACACAATTATCTGTGTATCTGCCTAAAAAGCACCCAACACTTAAAGCAGACCTTCACCTAATAAAATGACCCTTTTCTTCTGGCTCCTCCTGCTTTCACAATTGGAGATTACAGTGTATTGTGTTATGTTTTGAGTACTTTTTTGCCATGCATTGGTACAAAACATTGATGAATTGGGTGGGGGACATCGCAGGATCCTGAGGACAAAGGTGAGTAAACTGTAGGATACTGTAATGTAATCCCGGGGGTGGCTCTGGATTACCACTCTTGGTACTGAAAACAACCCCCGAGCCACACTCAGGATTACCGCTAGGAAGATTAAAAGTAGACCTGTCATGGGAAGAGTGTCCTATTGCTGGCCTCCCCAAGAATGCTAGTTGCCCAGCTGTCAACACTTTTTGACTCAACAGAACAAATATGCTGATAAGTACTTGTCACTTTCCTGACCGGCATATTTTCCCCTAGTCTGTGCTAGAAAGCAATGGGTAAGCATAACAGGAAAGTAACAACTATGCCTGCTGTATGTAAATGTTGTAAACCAACACATATTGCTCATTCAGCATGGGGAAAGTGACAGCTTTTTTTTTTTTTTTTATTACTTTAAACAGGTTTCACATACTGCACATCTGATAACATGCTGTGACGTATAAATGACAATCAGCTCACTAGTTTCCAGAGTTACTAATGTATACATGGACAACAATCTGTAAAATGCCACCTGTATCCAAGAATATAAAGAGTAGTTCTACGTTAGTTTGGTTGAAGACATAATCCCATACCAATAATCTTGACAAGAACAATTTTGTTAAAGTAATACATTAGATCATCAATGCAAAATTAGTGTTTAGCACCGTAATACAAAAGTATATGTGTGATTTTATTTTTCCGGCAGCTTAGAGTAGATTGTTGTTATCTGTGTGCATAATCTGAAACAAATCTGTAACAAATCTATTTTTCTTCATTCTTGACTTTTGGAACTCTGCCCAAGGCATAAAACTCCTCATTGGGTCGTAAGTCAGTTAAGTGAGCAATACGATTCGCCATAGCAAAAAAGGCTGTAACCATTGCAATATCCCAGGCATCTTCACGGTCAAATCCATGTTCCTCTAGCTTCTGGAAGTGTGTTTCAGTTATGTTTTCTGGTTTTGCAATTGCCAAAGCAAATTCTATCATGGCACGCTCTCTGTTACTTAAATCTGCTAGCTCTGGATTAACAACCACCTAAATAAATGCAAATAATAATGTTTTAATAATACCTGTATGTGTGAGATATACATTACCTGTTCTGGGGGGGGGGGGCTGCTGCATCTTCAGAATGGATTACTTGGCATAGGTCAGTATATTATATACAACAAATTTGGTACTTTTATAATCTTAACCTTACCTGTAAGATTAACATAGCACTTCACCTCCCCTAAAGCTTACCCAAGCCTGAAAATTAACACTTAAAATGACTCATAAAGCTTAAAGTGAAACTGTACTAGCGTATCAGTGATAAAATGTTTGTGAGACATTTTGCCACTGCCGATATCCTCTACATGGCTTTTTTTCAGGTTTGGTAGCTTTGGCCACCTTGATTGGCTGGCACAGTATGATGCAACTCCCAAGTATGTGCACAGCGCTGAATATTTCAGGAATATACACAGACTGCGCATGCCAGCATTTACGCACAGAATGTAACAGGAAGGTAGAAGCCTTTATTGTAGAAGAGACATAGGTGTTCATTTACTAAAACTTGATGGCAGCCAATTAGCCTCTAACTTCAGCTTGTTCAATTAAAGCAGAGTTCCACCCAAAAATGGAACTTCCGCTTATCCCACTCCTCACCCCCTTACATGCCACATTTGACATGTCATTTTTTTTTTTGGGGGGGGGGGAGTGGGGGCTTCAGGAGGAGTGGGACTTCCTGTCCCACTTCCGCCGAGGGGCTGGTAAGGCGATTAAGCTTAATCGCCTTATTGCAGCCCCTCCCTGTAGGCGATGGCCTAGGACACTGACAGGTCCTAGGCGATCGCCTGTCCAATGGGGCGGCGGCGCTCACGAATGCGCAGTGCCGCTCACGCAAGCGAAGTGGGTGCCCGGCCGTGAAGCCGAAAGCTGTCACGGCCCGGGTGCCCACAGTAGCAATAAGGATGAGGGGGGGGGGGGGGGAGGAGTGGAGCCCCGGCCGGCGCGTCGCTGGAACGCTGGAGCAGGTAAGTGTATGTTTATTAAAAGCCAGCAGCTACACTTTTTGTAGCTGCTGACTTTTAATAAACATAAAATTTTGCTGGAACACCCCTTTAAGCTTTACAAAAAAAAAGCTGATTGGTTGCTATGCAGAGCCGAGCCAGGATTTTGCACTCAGTATTAGTAAATCAACCTTATGCAATAAAGCCTTCCTGCTGAATTTTTTTTTTTGAACAGCTATAGTTCTATTTTATATTAAAGTGGTTGTAAAGGCAGATGTTTTTTTATCTTAATGCATTCAGCTTAGGGTGCAGACATCGTGGGCATGCTGGACAGGCAAGTGTCCTAATTTTAAAAGTCAGCATCTGCAGAAGAAAAGGAAAAAAAAAAAAAAATATTCCACTATAAGGATGCTAGGCAGATGTATTGAGCCATTAATGTCTAAACCGCTGGCAACAAAAGTGGGCCCAAAGTGTCAATAATGTGTGGCCACCATTATTTTTCAGCACTGCCTTAACCCTCTTGGGCATGGAGTTACATAGCCAACCAAGGTAACTACCATCGCGTCACATAAGCGCCCCAGCACATGCATCGCGATGTGTGAGAGCTCCATGACGTCATCGCCTGGAGCTCAGTCACGCAGTGCAGGGGGAGGGGGAGGGAGTTGGCGCGCGCATCACGGATGCGATAGAGGGTACTGCCCCAAACAAGGAGGGGAGCGGTCGCAAAAGGCAGCGCCGCCCACCCGCCAATCGGGGCAGCACACCGTTGTAAGTTTTATACCCCTCTAAACTGCCCGATTAGATACACATATACTTGATCATAACTATACTTACTAGAACTATACTATACTTACGTATATGTATACTGGTTCCATTCATATTACCCTCATGCTGATGTTTCTGTTCTGCCCTGTGTTTCCTTTCCTTTGCTTCCCCTCTTTAGACATTTACTGCACAATATTTTCATTGTCCCTACTACTTGGCTGATTGAATTGAAAGGATATTTACATACCCTTCTTCCCAGCTCTAGTACCGACTTCTGAAGGTAGGTGCCATTATATCCCCCTACTCTGTAATGTGATACGTCTGTGGTGTGTTTACCATGCTATACACACCACATATACTTATCTTGAACTAAAATGTTTTTTTCTATTGGCTAATATTAGATTCGTCTATTTTTACCCAAGTTGTTACCTTAGGGGTTTTCCGCCCTCTTGGAAATCGTTAACTTACTGGAGGTCTATCCACATGATAGCAGGACTACCATCGGGGTAGGTTACTTCACACTGCCTTTCCCTCCCAACAAGGGGTCATTACTGGTTTCTTGATTTGCCTGCATCTGTGCTCAGTACACATGCAGACACTCAAGTATGCCAGTCACAGAGCTGGGTCCCCTTTGGATTCTTGTCTGTTCGCTGGAGGTTTTGGGACCCAGGCTGCACGTGCCTCGCCACAGATCCTAGCCATACCTGTAAAAATATTATTCAATGTATGAATTACTCAGCTATAATGATATTGTAACCATTTAATTTTCTGTTTAAACTAAAAACCTCTCTGTATATTTTGTTTCACTAGAGTTCTTATAACTGAAACGATCCGGCTATAATTCCCCTGAAGAAGCCACACCTGGCGAAACTAGTAGGGTTGTCTGGATCAATTGCTCCAAACTCTATATAGTACTCCCAATTGTGTTTTTATTGTCCTTCCTTGGTCTCTATGGCCTATTGTTTTTATACAATGAAATTATGTAATTTAAATAATAAAAATGTTGTATTCTGTACTGTTGTAGTCTTTTTTTTGGTTTCAACTAAAAAACTTTTTTCTGGGCACCGTTATAATCCCTCCTTTCCAACACTTTTCCACTAACAAGTGACATGACACTGGAGAGGAAAAAAGGTTAATTGGGCCCAATTTGGACATTACACCCATATACTTAGGGGTGCAATCATTTTTGTTGCCAGCGGTTTAGACAAATGCCCATTTGTTGAGTTATTTTTGAGGGAACAGCAACATTCCACTGTTATACAAACTGTACACTCACTACTTTACATTGTAGCAAAGTGTCATTTCTTCAGTGTTGTCACATGAAAAAATAGTTACAAAAATGTAAGGGTGTACTTACTTTTGTGGGAAATTATATATATACACACACACACACACACACACACACACACGTGTGATAGAGCCAACAATAAGAAATGCTCAGATCGCAAAAAATAAAATAAAAAACTTAAAGGCTTTAGAGCCACTTTAAAGCTTCACGATTCATCCAACTTAGCCATTTCTGCGAATTCATTTTTTCGAATTACCTGGTCAGCCAGCATTCTATTCTTTGAATATATTCTGTGTAATGCACTGTGAGCAGTTACACAATAAGGACACTTATTACTTGCACTTGTAGCCACAACTATAAGCTCTCTGTCAGCTTTGGTTAAGTTTCCTGCAACAGAAATAATTATTGTAATTTATATATCCTTGTTTTATTTTAAGCAATTGTAAACATTTATGAAAAAATATATTAACAACAACAACAACCACCTTAAGATCATTGACAAGATCCTCCAGTGTAGTTCTGGACCGATTCCTCTCATGATCATTGAAACTATGAGGTTGAGTTGAGATTTTGCATGGAGCCCCAGACCGAGGGAGATTGACAGTTATTTTGTGTTTCTTCCATTTGTGAATTAAAAAAATTAAATAAAAAAGTCGCACCAACTGTTACACGCAGCTTGGTAATGGTCTTGTAGCCTATTCCAGCCTTGTGTAGTTCTATAATCTGGTCCCCAACACCTTTGGACAGCCCTTTAGTTTCTGTGGACAGGTGTCTTTTATACAGGTAACAAGCTGAGATTAGGAGCACTCCCTTTAGGAGAGTGCTCCCAATCTCAGATCGTTATTTGTATAGAAGACACCTGGAAGCCAGAAATCTTGCCGATTGATAGGGGATCAAATACAAAGCAATTTATAAAACTTTTTTTAAATGCATTTTTCTGGATTTTTTTTTTGTAATTCTCTAAACCAATCATCTGTCAGTGTGCAAATGTAAATGTTTTGGAGGGGTGTGTGTGTAATTTTAAGGGCTTAACATCCTATAGTGGGCCCTGTGCTTACTGCCAGGCACTGTGGTGCTTGATTGGCATTTGCCATTGTGAACACAAGAATTGATAGGTCCGC
This sequence comes from Rana kukunoris, assembly GCA_029574335.1. Taxonomy (NCBI): domain Eukaryota; kingdom Metazoa; phylum Chordata; class Amphibia; order Anura; family Ranidae; genus Rana; species Rana kukunoris. The sequence continues at coordinate 433,637,261 of CM056049.1, forward strand.
AGCCTGTAAGGCATTGCATCAGCAATCAGCAGACTCAGTTACTGAATGGCAGGAATATCAATAAACTACGAGAGAGCTCACCTGTGCCCTTGAAGTTCATTAATTTACAGAACTGTGTAAATGAATGACGCGGCGGTGTGGGCAAAAGCCTGCACAGTCGTGCCGTTTTTAAATTCAGACAACAGGTCAGGGGAGAAGATCGCCGCCCCCCCCCCCCCCCCCGTTGTCTCACAAAGCGGGGATCGGGGGGGGGGGGGTGAGGAGGCAGGAGCATGTTACACGTTCCAAAACATGAACTTCTTTAGCCTGGATTCACAGTATAGCGATGGTTCCCGCAGCGCGATTCTAGTACTGGTTCCCGTATCACATCTCTTTGTGGGCAGTTCACACTGCCCTCTGATGGCACCACCAGATTGGTTCACAGATCGCAGTGGATCAACTGTGGGTATATGGGATTGTAAGATTTTATTATTTTGTTTTTATGTCTAAACGGGATGGTCTTTTTTCCAACTATGTAACTGTGGATTCAGACAGTATTTTTTGATCCCATGCGATTAGGTTCAGTTCGGGGGGGGGGGGGGGTTGTGGGGGTGAGGTACATGCACATTTTTTTGTGTGCAAATCCAATGCAAATTCAGCCATAAGACTGCTTGAGATGTACTTAACATTGCACTGACGCTTGCTGCAGATTGCAAGGGCAGTGCGATTTGAATGTGGAGAGGGAAACAAGCACGGAACGCAGGTTTCCCACACAGTGTTGTAGTGCGAACTGGGGCTTACTAGGACATTCTAAGACCCCATACATTTACCCAATGCATTTGTATTTACCAGTTTCCTTGTTCATAAGGACATCATAGTAGGCAAAAAACGCTCGGAATTCACTTGGGCGGCGAGCCAGTGCTTTGAAAACATTTGGTACAAATCCACCCTGAAATAAGAAAATATTGTTGAGGTTGGTATCAAAAATACCAAAAGCATAATATACAAAAAAAAAAAGAAACTTGTTCATACAACAAGGCGAGAAACTTCTCTGAGAACTGGCAATGAAATAACAAAAAAACCAACACGACCCTCTCTTTAGCATCACACACACACACCCCACACTGGGCATGTGCAATCTATTTTTTACACAATGCACAGGATTAACCCCTTAGGTCCACAGTGAGTATAACAAGCATGGATTAACTTCCATCTCTTACCCTAGTAAAAGCACTTCACACAGTATAGTAAATGCCTGATGTTAACCCTTCCCCAGCCAGTGTCATTAGTGCCACTGGTTCCCAGAAAGTGTTAGTGTCACAATATCGCAGTCCCACTATAAGTCGCTGATACCGCCATTGCTAGTAAAAAAAAAAAAAAATATCCCATAGTTTGTAGACTCTATAACCTTTGCGCAAACCACTCGATATATGCGTTGTTTTTGTAAAAAAATATATATATATATATATATATATATATATATATATATATATATATACACACACACACACACACACACACACACACACACACACACACACACACACACACACATATACATATATATATATACATACACATACATACACACGATACCACTTTTTTTTAGGACCGAGTACAAGTACCGATACTTTTTTTTAAATGTGTCCCCAAATGCAGCCATGTATGGTCCCCCACATATTGCAGCCATGTATGGTCCCCATACCTGTATATATAATGCCGCCGTTAATCCCCTGCATTACAGCGTAGCGCACGCATTACAAGCTTCCGTTGTGAATACTTGTAAAGCGCGCGCCGCCATGTATAGACACTCCCCTTCTCGGGATTGGAGAATATATGGATTAACTCGGTAGCGGTGTGTGTGACCACCTGGATGGGTTCACTACACGCTGAACTATACAGAAAGGCAGTAGAGGATGGTTGAAAACAAAGGATATGGTTTATTCTTCCATATTGCTGGATACAAGTGCAAGCATCAAAACAGCATAAACAAAACATAAAATAAACCTTTGCCACTTGGGGCATCTATCTTCACAACACAGGAACCTACCTATGGAGTCTGGCACAGCCTACTGCTGGGCAGACACTGCTGGTCAGACAGCAGAAAAACAGTAGTCTTTTTGATTTTTATCACACAGAAAAATCAACAACCACCTCACCTCTTCAAAAGTTTTTCTGACTGCTCTCCTTAACTCAAAAGGCCTCAGGATGCAGCAATCAGTAGTCATCCTTTGAATAACTTATAGAGGCCTTAATTGCCTCATTCTGAACAGCTGAAGTTTTCCAACGCCCTAAACCTTTCTGGCTATTTCTGCAGCCGACGCCTAATAGAAATTGGTGTATTGTCTAAACAAGGCAGAAATATATCTCCCGTCTGTGACAACACCCACAGATTTACCTGACTTCCTGTCAATATATATATATATATATATATATATATATATATATATATATTGTAGCAGAGCGTCCCAGAGAGAGCCTGGGAAAGTCCAGTTCGGGGTTTATACCTCTCCCAGGCTCCTCTCTTACACGTTCAGGGATCTCTGATCCCTGATCCAGGTCAGGTGTTGGCCCTCTCCCCCAGGCCAATTTAAGCTCACCTGAGCTATCAGCCATTGCTCTGTCCTGGGAAACAGTGTGAATCTGTGAGAGCAAGGAGGCTGCTGAAAAACTGGTGAGAAGTGTGTGTTTGAGCTAACAAGCGGTAGGCTTGTTTAGCTTAGTAGTTAGGACCTGCATATCGTGTAGTTAGAGCCGAGACACGGCTAGGTGTTTGTTTGGCTATTTTTGTTTTGTTTTCTGCACACTGTACAGCACCTGTAAATAGACTTTGTATAGCACCAATAAAAATCCCACTGTTGTTCACTGATCCTATGGACTTTGGTATCTGTGCTGGCTCATCCCAGGGAGCTTTTGTACCCGCTACCTATCCCCAGCTTACATATGGTGGAGGCTGCGATCAGCAATAGTAAGTTACTATTTAAAAAGCCAGTACCTAAAGTGACAACATGGAGGAAATCCTCAAACAAATGGTGCTATTCAATGCTGCACAACAGCAAGCAAACGCTGCACAACAGCAAACTAATGCTGCGCTGCAGCAAGCCAACGCTATCGCACAGGAGCAATCGCAGAGGCTGATTAGTGCTGTACAGGAGCAATCGCAGAGGCTGTTTGAACAGCTTGCCACTGCTGCAGAAGCGGATAGGAAAACCCTGACTAAAGTTGCAGAAACGCTAGCACAGTGGGCACCTGCGGAAATCAAGGATATTAGAGACAAGCCTTCAGCCATCCATGTGGCTCGCTTTCTGTCAAAAATGACTACGGATGATGATCCAGAGGCCTTCCTGCTAACATTTGAACGGACCGCTGAGAGGGAAGATTGGCCTAAAACCAAGTGGGCAGGACTGATCGCCCCCTTACTTTCTGGTGAATCGCAGAAGGCCTACTATGATCTGGAGTCGGCAGAAGCGGGAGACTATGAAAAGGTCAAGCAGGAAATTCTGGCGCGACTCGGTGTCACCTTGGCCGTTCGAGCCCCAACGGGTCCACAGCTGGTTCTTCCAAATTGAGAGGCCCCCAAGATCGCAGATGTTCGACCTAATCCACCTGGTGAGAAAATGGCTACAGCCGGAGTCCCTGTCTGCGCCACAAATAGTGGAGCGTGTGGTCATGGACCAGTTTCCTGAGGTCACTCCCAATTCCCCTGCAGAGGTGGGTGAGTCAAGGGGACCCCAAGTCGGCAGATAACTTGGTGGAACTCGTCGAAAGGTACTTTGCTGCAGAGAACCTGGTCACCACCCCAACAGCCGCACGGACTTTCCACCCAAAGCCACGGTCTCCCCAGGCAACCGGTAAGACTGTTCCAGGGGAAGTGGGTGGTAAGCATGGCAAGGAAATAGGGGGGAGGATTTTTGGTGCCAGGACTGAAGTTTGGCGTCCCAAGCAAGGGAAACCACTGCCTGTCAGCAAACCAACTTGGGGAAACATCAGGTGTTTTCGTTGCCAAGAGCTGGGACATGTTGCAGCAAACTGTCCATTGACTGATGAACCAATGCAGTGTGATCTGTCTAATAGAAGGCAGTCTATGTTTGCTGCTGTTTCATGCGCTGCAGCGCCAAATGTGGGGAAACACATGTGTCACATGACTGTTAATGATAAGCCTATTACGGCCTTACTGGACTCTGGAAGTCTGGTTACTTTGGTTACAGCTGAGATGGTTGAAACTGTGAATTTTCATGCTAAAAAAGTTGCTGTGATCTGTGTACATGGGGATACCCGGGAGTATCCTATAGCCACAGTTCAGTTTAAAACTGGCTTAGGTACGGTGTCCCATGCGGTCGGACTTGTGCCCCACTTGGTGCACGAGGCCATCATTGGTAGGGACTTTCCCTAAGTTTTGGGAACTGTGGGATCGTCCCGACCCGGTCGCAGTACCTGACTCAGTCGCAGAGCCAGAGCTCCTGGCTACTTCCGATATTGTGGGTTCAGGGGACTCATCTCAGGGCTCTCCGAGTTTTCCTTTCTCGGTTATGGCAGGAGAGCTGGAGGAGCCTGAGGGAGTCCCCACAACCAGTAGAGCCGGACAGCCGTCTGTCGACTCGGAGCCTATGTTGGAGTTTACTGACCTTAATGTGCATAAGGAAAATTTTGGTACTGAGCAGAGAAAAAGACCCCACCCTTGCCAGGGCCTGGGAAAATGTAATGGTGGTTAATGATGTACCTGTTGAACCAGGGGATAGGCCCTGTTTTCCTTATTTCAGCAGCAATGATGATTTACTGTATCGTGTATGTAAAAAGAATGATGAAGTTACTGAACAATTGGTGGTCCCCAAGCCTTACAGAAGGGTGGTGTTGGAACTTGCCCATGGGCACTTGCTAGGAGGCCATTTAGGGGTTGAGAAAACCACTGAAAGAGTGTTGCGCAGGTTTTACTGGCCGGGGATACAGAAAAATATTGAAAATTATTGTCAATCCTGTCCGGTGTGTCAGATGTCAGCCCCCCAGCCCCACTTCCGAAGTCCTTTAGTGCCCTTGCCCATTATTGAAGTGCCCTTCGAGAGGATTGCCATGGACCTTGTGGGTCCGCTCCCCAAATCCGCCCGTGGTCATCAGCATATCCTTGTGATGATGGATTACGCTACCCGTTATCCTGAGGCCGTTCCCTTACGCGCCGCGTCTGCTAAAAACATTGCCAAAGAGCTGTTTATGGTGTTCAGTCGGGTTGGCATCCCTAAAGAAATCCTTACAGACCAGGGTACCCCATTTATGTCACGGATAACTAGGGAGCTGTGCAAGTTATTTAAGGTGACGCAGTTGCGAACCTCTGTGTATCATCCGCAAACAGATGGCTTGGTGGAACGTTTTAATAAGACGTTAAAGGGCATGTTAAAAAAGGTTGTTGACAAAGATGGGAAAGACTGGGACTTCCTGATACCGTACCTGATGTTTGCTATCAGGGAGGTTCCCCAGTCCTCTACAGGGTACTCTCCATTTGAGTTGCTTTACGGGAGACACCCTCGGGGACTCTTGGACATAGCCAAGGAAAACTTGGGAGGGGGAACAGACACCCCACAAAAGTGTAATTGAGCATATCGCTCAAATGCAGGACAGGATTGCAGCCGTAATACCAGTGGTGAAAGAACATTTACTACAGGCTCAAGCAGCCCAACAGAGAATATACAATCGGGGGGCCCAACTCCGTGTTTTCTCACCGGTGACAGGGTCCTCGTTTTAGTTCCCACTGTTGAGAGCAAGTTCCTGGCTAAATGGCAGGGTCCCTTTGAAGTAATTGAAAGAGTTGGGGAAGTCAATTACAAGGTGTATCAACCAGGTAAAAGGAAGCCCGAACAGATTTACCACGTGAACCTGTTAAAGCCCTGGAAGGATAGACTGGCGTTAACTGTGAGGTCCCTACCGGTAACGCCTAAGGGTACTGAATCCCCTCTGATCCCTGAGGTCACGATTCCAGACACCCTGTCATATTCCCAAAAACAGGAAGCTAGAGAGTTCCTAATAAGGAATAGAGAGAAATTTTCGGAGTTGCCTGGCACGACTTCAGCGGTTCAGCATGATATTGTTACTGAACCTGGGGTCCGTGTCAAGCTCAAACCATACCGAATTCCTGAAGCGAGGAGAAAGGACATCAGTGATGAAGTTAGAAGGATGTTGGAACTAGATGTCATTGAGGAATCCAATAGTGACTGGTCTAGCCCCATCGTGTTGGTCCCAAAACCGGATGGCACTTGGAGGTTTTGTAACGACTTCAGAAAGCTCAATGCAGTAACAAAGTTTGACACGTACCCGATGCCCAGGGTAGATGAACTTATAGACCGACTGGGCAAGGCCCGTTATCTGACCACTTTGGACTTGACCAAAGGATATTGGCAAATACCCCTGACTAATAGTGCCAAAGAAAAGACTGCGTTTGTGACCCCGGAGGGGTCATTCCAGTATAAGAAAATGCCCTTTTGGGTTGCAAAATGCCCCTGCAACCTTTCAGAGGGCCATGGACAGGACCCTAAGACCGCACCAGCAGTATGCTGCAGCTTATTTAGATGACATAGTGGTGCATAGCACTGACTGGGAGTCTCACTTGCCCCGTGTCCAAGCTGTCCTTGATTCCCTCTTCAAGGAAGGTTTTACGGCAAATCCCAAAAAATGTGCCATTGGTTTGGAGGAAGCCAAGTATTTGGGCTACACTATTGGCCGTGGAGTTATTAAACCCCAAGTGAATAAAGTAGAAGCCATCCAGGAGTGGCCACGTCCTGCAAACAAGAAGCAGGTCAGGGCCTTTCTTGGCATTGCGGGATATTATAGAAGGTTTATTCCAAATTTTGCCACTATAGCTGCCCCACTGACAGACCTGACGAAAGGGAAAGACTCAGTAATGATAAAATGGTCCCCAGTAGCAGAAGAATCTTTCCAAGTCCTGAAGAAGGCTCTTTGTGCACAGCCAGTGCTATACTCCCCCGATTTCTCCAAAGATTTTTTGGTTCAGACAGATGCCTCTGATGTAGGTATCGGGGCAGTACTATCACAGGTATACAATGGGGAAGAACACCCTGTGGTCTACCTAAGCAGAAAGCTCAATGATCATGAGAAAAAATATGCAGTCATTGAAAAGGAATGTTTAGCCATAAAGTGGGCCGTGGACGCGCTCAGGTACTACCTGTTAGGGCGCCAGTTTGAGTTAATAACTGACCATGCTCCCCTGAAATGGATGGCCCAAAAGAAGGAGACTAATAGGCGGGTGAATCGGTGGTTTTTGGCCCTCCAGGATTATTCCTTTTCGGTAAAAACACAGGCCAGGTGTTGAGATGGGGAATGTAGATGCCCTGTCCAGTGTTCACTCCTGTTGGGCTACAGGTGTTCCAACCCTGGGGTTGAAACAAGAGGGGAGGGTGTGTAGCAGAGCGTCCCAGAGAGAGCCTGGGAAAGTCCAGTTCGGGGTTTATACCTCTCCCAGGCTCCTCTCTTACACGTTCAGGGATCTCTGATCCCTGATCCAGGTCAGGTGTTGGCCCTCTCCCCCAGGCCAATTTAAGCTCACCTGAGCTATCAGCCATTGCTCTGTCCTGGGAAACAGTGTGAATCTGTGAGAGCAAGGAGGCTGCTGAAAAACTGGTGAGAAGTGTGTGTTTGAGCTAACAAGCGGTAGGCTTGTTTAGCTTAGTAGTTAGGACCTGCATATCGTGTAGTTAGAGCCGAGACACGGCTAGGTGTTTGTTTGGCTATTTTTGTTTTGTTTTCTGCACACTGTACAGCACCTGTAAATAGACTTTGTATAGCACCAATAAAAAATCCCACTGTTGTTCACTGATCCTATGGACTTTGGTATCTGTGCTGGCTCATCCCAGGGAGCTTTTGTACCCGCTACCTATCCCCAGCTTACAATATATATATATATATATATATATATATATATATATATATATATATATATATATATATATACAGGGAGTGCAGAATTATTAGGCAAATGAGTATTTTGACCACATCATCCTCTTTATGCATGTTGTCTACTCCAAGCTGTATAGGCTCGAAAGCCTACTACCAATTAAGCATATTAGGTTATGTGCATCTCTGTAATGAGAAGGGGTGTGGTCTAATGACATCAACACCCTATATCAGGTGTGCATAATTGACAGGCTCAGAAAAGTCAAAAATAGTGAGATATCTTGCAGAGGGATGCAGCACTCTTAAAATTGCAAAACTTCTGAAGCGTGATCATCGAACAATCAAGCGTTTCATTCAAAATAGTCAACAGGGTCGCAAGAAGCGTGTGGAAAAACCAAGGCGCAAAATAACTGCTCATGAACTGAGAAAAGTCAAGCGTGCAGATGCCACTTGCCACCAGTTTGGCCATATTTCAGAGCTGCAACATCACTGGAGTGCCCAAAAGCACAAGGTGTGCAATACTCAGAGACATGACCAAGGTAAGAAAGGCTGAAAGACGACCACCACTGAACAAGACACACAAGCTGAAACGTCAAGACTGGGCCAAGAAATATCTCAAGACTGATTTTTCTAAGGTTTTATGGACTGATGAAATGAGAGTGAGTCTTGATGGGCCAGATGGATGGGCCCGTGGCTGGATTGGTAAAGGGCAGAGAGCTCCAGTCCGACTCAGACGCCAGCAAGGTGGAGGTGGAGTACTGGTTTGGGCTGGTATCATCAAAGATGAGCTTGTGGGGCCTTTTCGGGTTGAGGATGGAGTCAAGCTCAACTCCCAGTCCTACTGCCAGTTTCTGGAAGACACCTTCTTCAAGCAGTGGTACAGGAAGAAGTCTGCATCCTTCAAGAAAAACATGATTTTCATGCAGGACAATGCTCCATCACACGCGTCCAAGTACTCCACAGCGTGGCTGGCAAGAAAGGGTATAAAAGAAGAAAAACTAATGACATGGCCTCCTTGTTCACCTGATCTGAACCCCATTGAGAACCTGTGGTCCATCATCAAATGTGAGATTTACAAGGAGGGAAAACAGTACACCTCTCTGAACAGTGTCTGGGAGGCTGTGGTTGCTGCTGAACGCAATGTTGATGGTGAACAGATCAAAACACTGACAGAATCCATGGATGGCAGGCTGCATGAGTGTCCTTGCAAAGAAAGGTGGCTATATTGGTCACTGATTTGTTTTTGTTTTGTTTTTGAATGTCAAAAATGTATATTTGTGAATGTTGAGATGTTATATTGGTTTCACTGGTAAAAATAAATAATTGAAATGGGTATATATTTGTTTTTTGTTAAGTTGCCTAATAATTATGCACAGTAATAGTCACCTGCACACACAGATATCACCCTAAAATAGCTAAAACTAAAAACAAACTAAAAACTAGTTCCAAAAATATTCAGCTTTGATATTAATTAGTTTTTTGGGTTCATTGAGAACATGGTTGTTCAATAATACAATTAATCCTCAAAACTACAACTTGCCTAATAATTCTGCACTCCCTGTATATAGTGACAGGAAGTCAGGTAAATCTGTGGGTGTTGTCACAGACGGGAGATAGATTTCTGCCTTGTTTAGACAATACACCAATTACTATTAGGCGTCGGCTGCAGACATGGCCAGAGAGGTTTGGGGCGTTAGAAGCCTTCAGCTGTTCAAAATGAAGCAATTAAAGCCCCTATAAAGATAGCCTAAGGATGACGACTGATTGCTGCATCCTGAGGCTTTGTGAGTGAAGGAGCAGTCACAAACTCTACTGAAGAGGTGAGGTGCTGATGGATATTTCTGTGTGAGAAATATCAGAGACTTTTTTTGTTTTCTGCTGTAGGACCAGCAGTGTCTGCCCAGCAGTAGGCTGTGCCAGACTCCATATGTAGGTTCCTGTGTTGGGAAGGTAAACGCCCCAAGTGGCAAGGGTTTATTTTATGTTTTGTTTATGCTGTTTTGATGCTTGCACGTGTATCCAGCAATATGGAAAAATAAACCATATCATTTGTTTTCAACCATCCTCTACTGCCTTTTTGTACAGTTCAGCGTGTAGTGAACCCATCCAGGTGGTCACACACACCCGCTACCGAGCGTGTGTATATATATATATATATATACACATGTATTCTGCTACACGTTTTGTGTTATTGGATATATATATATATATATATACAGTGCAGAAAATAAGTATTTGAACACCCTGCTATTTTGCAAGTTCTCCCACTTGGAAATCATGGAGGCGTCTGAAATTGTTATCGTAGGTGCATGTCCACTGTGAGAGACATAATCAAAAAAAAAAATCCAGAAATCACAATGTATGATTTTTTTTAACTATTTATTTGTATGATACAGCTGCAAATAAGTATTTGAACACCTGAGAAAATCAATGTTAATATTTGGTACAGTAGCCTTTGTTTGCAATTACAGAGGTCAAACGTTTCTTGTAGTTTTTCACCAGGTTTGCACACACTGGAGGAGGGATTTTGGCCCACTCCTCCACACAGATCTTCTCTAGATCAGTCAGGTTTCTGGGCTGTCGCTGAGAAACACAGAGTTTGAGCTCCCTCCAAAGATTCTCTATTGGGTTTAGGTCTGGAGACTGGCTAGGCCACGCCAGAACCTTGATATGCTTCTTACAGAGCCACTCCTTGGTTATCCTGGCTGTGTGCTTCGGGTCATTGTCATGTTGGAAGACCCAGCCTCGACCCATCTTCAAAGCTCTAACTGATGGAAGGAGGTTGTTGCCCAAAATCTCGCAATACATGGCCCCGGTCATCCTCTCCTTAATACAGTGCAGTCGCCCTGTCCCATGTGCAGAAAAACACCCCCAAAGCATGATGCTACCACCCCCATGCTTCACAGTAGGGATGGTGTTCTTGGGATGGTACTCATCATTCTTCTTCCTCCAAACACGGTTAGTGGAATTATGACCAAAAAGTTCTATTTTGGTCTCATCTGACCACATGACTTTCTCCCATGACTCCTCTGGATCATCCAAATGGTCATTGGCAAACCTAAGACGGGCCTTGACATGTGCTGGTTTAAGCAGGGGAACCTTCCATGCCATGCATGATTTCAAACCATGACGTCTTAGTGTATTACCAACAGTAACCTTGAAAACGGTGGTCCCAGCTCTTTTCAGGTCATTGACCAGCTCCTCCCGTGTAGTCCTGGGCTGATTTCTCACCTTTCTTAGGATCATTGAGACCCCACGAGGTGAGATTTTGCATGGAGCCCCAGTCCGAGGGAGATTGACAGTCATGTTTAGCTTCTTCCATTTTCTAATGATTGCTCCAACAGTGGACCTTTTTTCAAGCTGCTTGGCAATTTCCCCATAGCCCTTTCCAGCCTTGTGGAGGTGTACAATTTTGTCTCTAGTGTCTTTGGACAGCTCTTTGGTCTTGGCCATGTTAGTAGTTGGATTCTTACTGATTGTATGGGGTGGACAGGTGTCTTTATGCAGCTAATGACCTCAAACAGGTGCATCTAATTTAGGATAATAAATGGAGTGGAGGTGGACATTTTAAAGGCAGACTAACAGTTCTTTGAGGGTCAGAATTCTAGCTGATAGACAGGTGTTCAAATACTTATTTGCAGCTGTATCATACAAATAAATAGTTAAAAAATCATAAATTGTGATTTCTGGAATTTTTTTTTTGATCATGTCTCTCACAGTGGACATGCACCTACGATGACAATTTCAGACCCCTCCATGATTTCCAAGTGGGAGAACTTGCAAAATAGCAGGGTGTTCAAATACTTATTTTCTGCACTGTATATATATATATATATATATCCAATAACACAAAACGTGTAGCAGAATACACATTGGCCTAAATTTGTGAAGAAAGTGAAGAAATTATATTTTTCTATTTCTTTTTTTTTTTTTTTTAAATAGGATAGGTTTTATAGCAGAAATTTTTTATTATGTGTATCTTAATAAAAATTCCTGAGGTGATCAAATACCACCAAGAGAAAGCTTTACTGCTACAGTGCAGGCTGGCTGCACAGAATACATTTTTTATTTCATTTATACAATAAAAAATAAAAACACAGGGAGGTGACCAAATACCACCAAAAGAAATCTCTATTTGCGTGAAAAAAAATTCTACGTTCTACGGCGGCAGGTCGGCTCTCCTGGGCGAGAGCCCGTCATACTACGTCGCTCTTTCGACGGCCACTAGGGGGCGCGTGTGTGCCACCGCCGGCCCGCACACGGGCCCGGCGGGTACGATCGCCGCCGGGGACCCGCGATTGCTCGTTACAGAGCGAGGAACGGGAGCTATGTGTGTAAACACACAGCTCTCGTTCCTGTCAGCGGGGGAAACGCTGATTTTCTGTTCATACAATGTATGAACAGAAGATCAATGATTTCCCCTAGTGAGGCCACCCCCCCATACAGTTAGAACACAAATAGGAACACACTTAACCCCTTCCCCGCCCCCTAGTGTTAACCCCTTCACTGCCAATGGCATTTTTTTAGCGATCAATGCTATAAAAATGCATTGGATTACTATAAAAATGCCAATGGTCCCAAAAATGTGTCAAAAGTGTCCGCCATATGATCGCAGTACTGAAAAAAAAACTCTGATCGCCGCCATTACTAGTAAAAAAATAAATAAAATAAAATTGCCATAAAACTACCCCCTATTTTGTAAACTTTTGCGCAAACCAATCAATAAATGCTAATTGCAATTTTTGTTTACGAAAATTATGTAGAAGAATACGTATCGGCCTAAACTGAGGGAAATTTTTTTTATATATTTTTGGGGGATATTATAGCAAAAAGTTAAAAATATTGAATTTTTTTCAGAATTGTCGCTCTATTTTTGTTTATAGCGCAAAAAATAAAAATCGAAGAGATGATCAAATACCACCAAAAGAAAGCTCTATTTGTGGGGAAAAAAGGACGCCAATTTTGTTTGGGAGCCACGTCGCACGACCGTGCAATTGTCAGTTAAAGCAACGCAGTGCCGAATCACAAAAAGTGCTCTGGTCAGGAAGGGGGTAAATCCTTCCGGGGCTGAAGTGGTTAAGATTACATGTTTTAGGGTTGCAAACATATCAATAAGTTTCTGAAATTGTTTTGAATAAAATGTGCTTATAAAATTTGATGTGACACACACACACACAAAAACAAACCTTTTTCTCAACTTCTTCCATTAGTTCTACTAGATCATATGGCAAGTCTTTTTTGTAAGGAACAGGGTAGCGGCTTATTGGCCTGGGCGAGTCCGAGTCAGTTCCATATCCTTTTCTTCCCAAGACTACGCTGGGCAATCTCCAGCTCCCATGAGAAATATTTACTAGAAATTTCTGAAAAACATTTAGAGAACATTTTTAGTTTATGTGATATCACACTGAAATATGTGGCTTTTAAAAGAAGAACATACAATCTGAGCATGGCATGCTATACTACATACAGTGGGTATAAAAAAGAATCACCTCCCTGTAAAATAATAATTTTGTTGCTTTGCAGCCTGAAATGAAGACACAGTTATTTTATCCAGCTGTATTTACTCATAACATCCGAGTGAGATATAACACCAAAAAAATTCTAAAAACAGGTTGGAAAAAAGGATCACCCCCTTGTGTCAGCATTTTGTTGATCCACCTTTTGCTTTAACCACTTCAGACCCGCGCTATTGACAAAATATGTCAACAGCGCGGACCTGAGGCGCCAACTAGACGTCTTTGGATGTGATTTCTAGTGCATTACCCGCACGTGCCACTGGGTGGCGCGCGGCGGTTGAACACTGTCCCGCCGCATCGCTGGGAATCCTATGCATTTACCTGACGGCCGCGATGTTCGTCAGGTACATGCGATCGACGGGAAAATGAGCAGATGACAGCAGGGACGTGGAGCTCTGTGTGTAAACACAGAGCTCCACGTGCTGTCAGAGGAGAGGAGACCGATCTGTGTCTCTTGTACAGAGGGACACAGCATCGGTCACCTCCCCCAGTCACCCCCCTCCCCCCGCACAGTTAGAACACACCCAGGATACACATTTAACCCCTTCCTCACCCCCTAGTGTTAACCCCTTCCCTGCCAGTCACATTTATACAGTAATTAGTGCATTTTTATAGCACTGATCGCTGTATAAATGTGAATGGTCCCAAATTTGTGTCAAAAGTGTCCGATATGTCCGCCGCAATAAAAATAATTATATATATATATATATATATATATATATATATATATATATATATATATATTATTCCCAGATCGCCGCCATTACTAGTAAAAAAAAAAAAAATTCTGCTCCCCATTTTGGAGGCACTATAACTTTTGCGCAAACCAGTCGCTTATTGCGTTTTTTTTTTTTTTTACAAATATACATCGAAAAATACGTATCGGCCTTAACTTTGAAAAAAAAAATAGGGCCAGATTCAGGTACATTGGCGCATATTTTGACCAGCGTAGCGCACCTCCTTTACGTTAGACCGGCGCAATGTAGAGGCGCAATCACTGTATTCTAATAGTATTTGCGCAGAAATTAGCGCCGGTGTAACGTTAATTCCGAGGCATAAGGCGGAGTAATTCAAATTGGGAAGGACATGGGCGTGTTACATTGAAGTGAGCCGTGACCCCATGCAAATGAAGGGCCGGCCGGCTCACGCATGCGCACATGAAGCAGACCATGGTCAGCACCTCTGTGCGCATGCTCACAACTCGGGAACTGCGCAATCAGTGAAATTGGAAGTGGACCCGGGCAACTTAGTGAACTACGCAGACAGCATAAATAGACAGACACAAACGCCCTTCCTTTGCAAAAGTACATCCCTTTGTATCCCTTCCTATACAGCAAGGTGCTTTTGTTCTGTTTGTTGCGTTGTTACTTGTCTTTGTGATATTTGTTGACCGTTTGATCTAGTGTTTGGTAGAATATATTTGAAAGTGTTTTTTGGTGACTGCTTGTGAGACTTTTTGGTTGATAGATTTTGGTTTGTTTTGTTGCTTGATTTTTCCTGCTTGTTTGCGTGAGTGATTTTTGTTGATTGTTTGGGAGAGAGTTGTTGTACGAGTATGACAGAGGAAGCGGAAGAGCAATTTTTCTTTGGGGGAGAAACAAATTTTTGCCCGGGCCATTACCCAATATGGGCGTTTCCGCCACGGCCCGGAGAGAGCCAACACCCCCCCGGCCAGGAAAAAGGAGATTTTGCAGAACATTACTGACCAGGTGAATGCATTGGGGGGGGGGAGACCCGGACATGCGAGGGGATCGTCAAGAAGATCAATGACCTCCGGCGTCTGGTCAGAAAGCTGGCCAAAATGGCAGCCCATGCCAGGGGCACAGGAGGGGGCCAACCATGCCCTGTTAGGCTGACAGTGAAGGAGTGTGCGGTGGCCCAGACCTCTAATAGACAACAAGTGGAGGGCCTGCCTGGCTATGACTCCAGTCATGAAGGCGTGATGCCAGGTAAGGTTTTTGTTTTCCTATCTGGTGTGTAGCATGTGTGGGGGAGGGGGGAAAGGAATATGTGGCAAGTGTGTGGATCTTCCAACCTGTGAATGTTTTGTGTCATCCACAGATGTGCAGGAGGGTGCTGGGCCATCTGGGCTGACCACACCATCCCAGGGACAACAGCCTGATGAGGACCCCCCCTGACAAGGCCAGAGTCCTCGGAGGAGTTGGAGGATGTCATGTCAGCCAGTGGATTATTATTTTTGGAGGAGTCTTCCTCTCTGGCTGGCAGCAGCCAGCCCTCCATAAGGGCTAGCCCCTCCCACTGGAGGCAGGAAGTTGTCCCAGAAGACCAGGGGTGTGGCCGAGGTTCTGCCCGCCAATCTGAGAAGGGACCAGGCCCTTCAGACCCGCCATCTGGGACAGGTCAGCCAGACTTTGGGGCGGATGGAGGAGAGCCTGTCCTCCATAAAGGATACGCTTGGGGACCTGGACTGCCACTCCCTGGCTCTTACAAACTGCCTAAACGTACTGCAGACTACTACAGCAGACGTTGGGCAGGATGTGAGGGCCCTCACCAAGGTTATCCAGGCCAATACGGCATCACTAAGTGCTGGCCTGAACAGAATAGCCTTGGCCTTGGAGGGCAGGCCGCCAGGTGGGCAGAGACCAGGGGCTGCTCCTCCTTCCCCGGATTACCCCCCCTCCCCATGAGTCTCCCCTGAGGAGCCGGGCCGTGGTCGCCCCAGGCGTGGGTCACGCCAGCGGCATTAATTTGGTTTCCCCCTTTTTTTTTCTGCCCTTTTTTTTTCCAGTTTTTTTTTATTTTTTGCGTTTTGTGAATGATTTCTGAATGTGGGGGTGACATTCCTGCCGGCAAAGGGGTGTCACCCTCATTTGTGGTGGAGAAGGGTTCCCCAGGACCAGGGGGAATTGATCCCCAGGTCCGTGTGAATGGTGTATGAATGTACAGTGACATAATTGGAGCCGTGGCGTTGCTGCTCACAAGGCCAGCATGGTGGGCTTGTGCTAATCCAATTTGATGAGGATGTGATGTGTCTGTGCTAGGGACCACAGTGGTGTGCATGCATGCATTCTCATTGTGTCAGGATTAATGTGTGTGTTTAACGTGCAAAGATGCCTAATGTGAGCTGTCTCCTGGCTGCTCTTCCCTCAGAAGACGGGGTATCCTCGCTTGGGGGGGGGGGATTGTCTGGTTCAGGGGGTCAGGTCATCACGTATGTCAATCTGCAGGCCCTTTATCACTGCGAAGTTGTGCAGAATGCAACATGCACCGATGATCTGGCACACAAAGTTTTGGGAATACAAGAGGGTACCCCCAGACTTATCCAGGCATCAGAAACGTGACTTCAGGAGGCCAAAGGTGCGCTCCACCACTGCACGTGTTTGGGCGTGGGCTTCATTGTATCTTTCCTCTCCTGGGGTTTGGGGTTCCGGATAGGAGTCGTGAGATGGGGTCCCAGTGCATATGCAGAGTCACCTGTAAGGGAAAAGACAGGAGGATGTTTGTCATGCATGTGCCCCTTGTGATGTGTGCATTATGGGGGGGGGACAGTCATGTCGAAATTACGCCGGTCAAAAAAAAAAAGTAGATTTCTTGCGTATCTAGTTTTGGGGATGCGGCGCATTGAAACGCATGCGTAAAATTAGACTTACGCCGTGCATCTCCTGTAACGCTGGCGTAATCGCTCTGTGAATCTGGCCCATAGTTTAAAAAAAAAAAAAATTGGGATATTTATTATAGCAACAAGTAAAAAAAATATATATTTTTTTTTAAATTGTCGCTCTTTTTTTGTTTATAGCGCAAAAATAAAAACCGCAGAGGTGGTCAAATACCACCAAAATAAAGCTCTATTTGTGGGGGAAAAAAGGACGCCAATTTTGTTTGGGAGCCACGTCGCACGACCGAGCAAATGTCAGTTAAAGCGACGCAGTGCCGGAAGCTGAAATTTCGCCTGGGAACCAAGGGGGTTTATGTGCCCAGTAAGCAAGTGGTTAATTACAGCCTTGATTCTGTTGGGATATGTCTCTACTAACTTTGCACATCTAGACCTTGCTATATTTGCCCACTCTTTGCAGAACTGCTTAAGTTCAGTTAACTTTGATGGTGACCATTTGTAGATTGGAGTCTTCAAGTCATTCCACAGATATTCAATGGGGTTTAAGTCTGGGCTCTTACTAATCCATGCAAGGACATTCACCCTTTTCTCCCTCAACCACTGTGTGGTAATTTTTGCCGTGTGCTTCGAGTCATTGTCATGTTGGAAGGTAACCCTTCTTCCCATTGACAACTTTCTGGCAGAGGGCAGCAGATTTTTCTCAAGAGTTTAACAGCGTTTTGCCTCAACCATTTTTCTTCTACCCGGACATGCGCTCCAGTCCCTGCTGCAGAGAAACATCCACATAACAGGATATAGCCACCTCCATACTTTACTTCAGGAATGATGTTATTTGGATGCTGAGCTGTGTTGGATTTCCACCAGGCAGATGTTTGGTGTTGAGGCCAAATAATTTAATTTTAGTCTCTTCTGACTATAACATCAGAATTTTAAAAGGTGTGTTTTGTCAAAGCTCAGTCGCGTCCGCATGTGGCCTTTCTTGAGGAGTGCCTTTTTCTTGCAACCCCTCCATACAAATCACAAATTCTCCACAAATGTGCCATTGTTGTCCCATGCACACAATGATCACGCTTTGTCATAAATTCCTGCTTCAAGAGCTTCAGGAGTTGCTGTAGGCCATTTGGTAGCCTATCTGACCAGTTTCCTTCTGGCTCTTTCATCCAATTTGGAGCGATGTCCTGATCCAGGGAGGGTCTGTGTTGTACCAAATACCTCCCAATTCTTAATAACAGACTTCAATGTGCTTCTAGGCATTGATAAAGCATGTGAATTTTTTTTTGTATCCATCTCCTGGCTTGTGCCTATAGTTGATTGCTTGCTTTAGTAGCACTACCAGGGACTGATATGCTCCAGGATAGCCATTTTAAAAGCTGAGCTTAGGGCCCTTTCACACGCCCGCCTCCGCTCGTCTGTTTTTACAAGTCCGTAAACGGACTTGTAATAGTTCCCTATGGGATCGCGTCCGTTAGCGGATGATGCATCCGCTAACGTCAGCAAAGATCCGCGTCCGTCTGGATCCGGTTTTTCGGACTGAAGAAAACCCTATTTTGCTTCCGTCCGGCGAAACGGATCGAATGAATACGGACAAACGGTCCGTTTTCATCCGATTCCCCATAGGGGAGAGCGGAGGAGAGACAGGGCGGTCCCTGCACAGTGTGCGGGGATCGCCCTGTCTGCCGACAGCTGAGCGGGGATCCCTGCTGAGCCAACGGACACACACGGAGCAGACCGAAAAACGGTCCGCTCCGTGTGAAAGGACCCTAAATCAAAATGACCACAGCTGAACACAGTTGAAAGTCAAATGGCTTTGTGCACTTAGCTATACCCTATTGAGTTTACAAGTCATTTTTAAAGATCCTTTTTCTAACGCAAGAGTGATTTTTGTTTTATTTTAATTATTTTCTTACATATTGGTTTTGTCTTTCTCTTGGATGGTATCAGTTGCACTGACTAAATACAGCAAAATATAAATGTGGAAAACACATAAAAAAAAAAAATGCAGTGCTAGCAGTTTTGCTTGCGTCTCCTGCAAGACCACGACATCTCCCAAAAACATATTAAACATGCATTAACACCTGTGTTAAAAACGCACCACACACGCAAAAATCATCAACCGCAACCTGTAGTAGATAACTATTGCTACGTTCCCTCTTGGACATGTTTGCACCCTGTAAACCTTATCTGTAAAACAATTGTATTTATAATACAAAAACATTTTAACCACTTGCTTACTGGGCACATAAACCCCCTTCCTGCTCAGACGAAATTTCAGCTTTCAGGACTGTGTCGCTTTAAATTAAAATTGCGTGGTCGTGCGACGTGCCTCCCAAACAAAATGGACGTCCTTTTTTTCCCCCACAAATAGAGCTTTCTTTTGGTGGTATTTGATCACCTCTGCATATATTATATATATATATATATATATATATATATATATATATATATATATATATATATATATATATATATATATATATATATATATAATATATTTTTTTTTTTTACTTTTTGCTATAATAAATATCCCATTTTTAAAAAAATATATATTTTTCCTCAGTTTAGGCCGATATGTATTCTACATATTTTTGGTAAAAAAATAAGCGCATAGTAATTGGTTTGCGCAAAGGTTATAGTGGCTACAAAATAGGGGATAGAATTCTGACAATTTTTTTTTTTTTTACTAGTAATATGGCGATCTGTGAATTTGGTCAGGACTGCGATATTGCGACAGACACATCGGACACTTTTGACACATTTTTGGGACCATTCACATTAATACAGCGAACGGTGCTCTAAAAACACACTAATTACTGTATAAATGTGACTGGCAGGGAAGGGGTTAACACTAGGCTGCGAGGAAGGGGTTAAATGTGTATCCTGGGTGTGTTCTAACTGTGTGGGGGGAGGGGACTGACTGGGGAGGTGACCGATGCCGTGTCCCTATGTACAAGGGACACATCATCTGTCTTCTCTCCCTGACAGGACGTGGAGCTCTGTGTTTACACACAGAGCTCCACGTCCCTGCTCTAAAACTGCCGATCGGCGGGTACCTGGCGGACATCGCGACCGCCAGGCACGCGCATCGGCATCTTGGGGACGCGCCGCCATCGGCGCGCACGCGCCCCCCAGTGGCCGGAGGACTCGAAGACGTCAAATGACGGCAGCTGGGATTTTTAGAGCCACCTTGCCGCCGCCATTTGACAATATGCCAGGGCTCAAGTGGTTAAATTCTATAAGAATAAAAGAATAGCCTAGTCAAAAATCTTTAAGAAGGTCCAGTGTTCTGAATCCAATATGCCATTATCATCCAAGATTTTTTTTTCCCCAGTTTTTATAAATAGGCTATGCAGGGCACAACATTTCTAGTCCTGAGCTACTAGCCAGGCCTCAAGGGTTACTCACCACCAGTTGCCTCACCCAGCCCGCCCCTAAACACGCCCTCATGGGGGGGGCACACAGTGATAACAGTAATATTCAGCCCCGCCCCCTGGCTGGGGGAACTTTGACAGATCACCCGTCTCCAGGATTGGACGGGTGATCTGTCTGTCACAGTCCAGGGACCAGTGGGCAGGGCTGGACCCGACAGCGAGGAACACGGCAATTAAATTGAAAACCGTTATCCTGTGTCCCCGCACTGCGCGCTAAACACCCGGCCAGTTCTCTCTCTTCCCCCTCTGTGGTCACTGGAAGAAGGACTCCCATTACACACAGGCTGCCGGCGGTGCTTGCCCCCCGGCTCCCAGGCAGCCCTTCCTCGTCAGCCCTCAAAATCCACTCGCAAAATGCGAGTGGATTTTTGGAGGGCTGTGTATATTTTAGCAATCCCTTGACTACTTAAAACTTAGGCCTCGTGCGCACTGGGTGTATGCCCAGCACTCCTGAACTCAACTCTCCTGGCAGGAGACAGGCAATGTAAAAAACAAGCCCAAAGCCTGGCACACACTAGGGATGAGCCGAACACCCCCGCGTACGTTTTGCACCAGAACCAATCGAACAGACCGACCGTTCGCGCGAACATTTAGAACCCCAGTGAAGTCTATGGGACTCGAACCCCAGTGAAGTCTATGGGACTCGAACTTTCGAATTCAAAAATGATCATTTTAAAGACCAATATTCAATTTACCGTTGGAAAATGTCTTTCAGAACCCGGGTCTTGCCCCAGGGAACATGTATCAATGGAAAAAAGTTTTAAAAAACTCCTGAAAAAAAATGACCATTTTTAAAACTTTTTTTCCATTGATACATGTTCAGTCGGGCAAAACCTGGGTTCTCAAACACGTTTTTACAGGCAAACACAGCAGGTACAATATTTAACCACTTACCTACTGTGCACCTACACCCCCTTCCTGCCCAGACAAAATATAAGCTTCCGGCACTGCGTCGCTTTAACTGACAATTGCGCGGTCGTGCGACGTGGCTCCCAAACAAAATTGGCGTCCTTTTTTTCCCACAAATAGAGCTTTCTTTTGGTGGTATTTGATCACCTCTGCGGTTTTTATTTTTTGCGCTATAAACAAAAATAGAGCGTCAATTTTTAAAAAAATGCAATATTTTTTCCTTTTTGCTATAATAAATAACCCAAAAAATATATAAAAAAAAAAAATTTCCCTCAGTTTAGGCCAATACGTATTCTTCTACATATTTTTGGTAAAAAATAGGGGATAGTTTATGGCATTTTTTTTTTTTTTTTTACTATTAATGGCGGCGATCTGCGATTTTTTTATTGGGACTGCGACGTTATGGCGGACATTTCGGACACTTTTCTGACATTTTTGGGACCATTTACATTTATACAGTGAACAATGCTATAAATATGCATTGATTACTGTATAAATGTGACTGGCAGTGAAGGAGTTAACCACTAGGGGGCGGGGAAGGGGTTAAATGTGTGTCCTATGAGTGTTCTAACTGTGGGGGGAGGGGGGGTGACTGGGGGAGGTGACCGATTGTGTTCCTATGTACAAGGGACACAATCGATCTCCTCTCTCCCTGACAGGGACGTGCAGCTCTGTGTTTACATACAGAGCTGCACGTCCCAGCTCAGTTACTGAGCAATCGCATGTGCCCGGCGGCGATCGTTGCCGCCGGGCACTCGCACGGGATCCCCGCAGAGCGGCGGGTGCGCGCGCGCGCCGCCGGCGACGCGCGCGCGGCTTTAAAGGGACATCACGTCATATGACGTGATGTCAGGATAATGGAGTCGTCTGCCCGCCGTCATTTGACGGTGGGCAGATGACAAGTGGTTAAAGGAATTTTTCATTTTTTTTTTTTTTTTAAGCATCATTAAAATCACTGCTCCAGGAGCAGTGATTTTATTGATGCTTAAAGGATTATTTTTTTTTTTTTTTTAACCACTTGCCCACCAGGCCTGTTTTTCAGATTCGGTGTTTACGAGACTAAAACTGTTTTTTTTTGCTAGAAAATGACTTAAACCCCCCAAACAATATATATATTTTTTTCTAACACCCTAGAGAATAAAATGGCAGTCATTGCAATACTTATGTCACACCGTATTTGCGCAGCGGTCTTACAAGCGCACTTTTTTTGAAAAAATTTTACTTTTTTGAATAAAAAAATAAAACAATAAATTTGGCCCAATTTTTTTATATATTGTGATAGTTACGCCGAGTAAAATGATACCCAACATGTCACGCTTAAAAATTGCGCCTGCTCGTGGCATGGCGTCAAACTTTTAGCCTTAAAAATCTCGATAGGCGACGTTTAAAAAAATTCTACAGGTTGCATTTTTTGATACAGAGGAGGTCTAGGGCTAGAATTATTGCTCTCGCTCTAACTATCGCAGCGATACCTCACTTGTGTGGTTTGAACACCGTTTTCATATGCGAGCGCTACTCGCGTATGCGTTCGCTTCTGTGCGCGAGCTCGTCGGGACGGGGCGTTTTAAATTTTTTTTTTTCTTATTTATTTTAAATTAGTTTATAATTTTATACACTGAAATAAAAATAAAATAAAATGATCACTTTTATTCCTATTACAAGGAATGTAAACATCCCTTGTAATAGAAAAAAGCATGACAGGTCCTCTTAAATATGAGATCTGGGGTCAAAAAGACGCTGGGCGGGACTGACGTTTTGACATCACTTCTGCCCAGCAGAGCTATGGGGGACGGGTGGGGGCGATTTTTCCCAACACAGCTGCCGACAGGACCCAATCCCCTCCGCCGCTACCGACGGCTCCGGTAAGCGGCGGAGGGCGCGGGAGAGCAGCGGGAGGGGGGCCCTCTCCCGCCACCGATAACGGCGATCTCGCAGCGAATCCGCCGCGGAGACCACCATTATCGTGTACAGCACTGCCCAGGGAAAAGATGGATATCTCGGTTGTGGCAGCAGCTGCTGCCGTTACCGAGATATCCATCTTTAAACTCATGACGTCTTTTTACCATGACGCCGTGGTCAAGTGGTTAAATATTGTACCTGCTGGGTGTCTATGCCTGTGATAACGTCTTTAAATAGCACAATCACCTTCCTGCCAGTAAATTAGGAATAGCTGGTCTAGCTAAGCTATACAGTGTATAAATATATGTACAACTCCTAGGGATGTATATATATTCTCTACACACTGTAATTAAAGCTAAACTGACTAGCCTTGCTGTATCTAGCTATCTAAAAAGACAATCTCTCTGTCTCTCTAACTGCTTTCATGAACAAGCCGGAACACACTACACGCAGGCGGCCTTATATAGTGTGGGGCGTGTGCTAAAGCCCTGAGCCATAATGGTTATGGCTCTTAGTTTTTTGCGCGCTGTGATTGGCCAAGCATGCGGGACATACAGCATGCTTGGCCAATCATCAGCACGCAATGCCGCAGTGAATTATGGGCCATTTTGCGTCACTCGAATTTGGCGCGAACAACCGATTATGTTTGAATTTCGTCAAACGTACGAACATACAATGAAGCTCATCCCTACTACACACTATGGGTTTTTTCCTCCCTAACATTAGTATAGCAATCTCCCTTGCTGAGCTGTTGTGTTCTGACAGGGGGATGCCAGAAAACTCTGGTCATCGTTTTCAGCCATTGGTGGAGAGCGGTGATCGGGAGCCGGTCAGCTGCTGGTTTTCCAGCATTTAACAAAAAAAAACCTGGGAAATGCCCAGGGAATAACCAAGCCTACTTACTGACCAGCTCGCAGAACAACCAATTAACCTGTCTAACAGTATGCGTTAAAAACGGGTTTTGACCGCACGCATTTGCAAACGCAAATGCGTGAGCCACTGAGCCGTGCCAAGGCACCCTGTAATCTGTGGTCCTAACACTAAACAATGAGTGTCCCCACAATGGAGGCCCATGCATTCTAAAGGATAGATAGGGGCAGGTGGACTGAAGGG
This sequence comes from Rana kukunoris, assembly GCA_029574335.1. Taxonomy (NCBI): domain Eukaryota; kingdom Metazoa; phylum Chordata; class Amphibia; order Anura; family Ranidae; genus Rana; species Rana kukunoris. The sequence goes on from CM056049.1 coordinate 433,661,575, forward strand.
GAGCCACCCCTCCTTAAAGGTGCAGGAGCACACCAAACACCCAGCATATAGCACAATGGCTGCAAAGGTGTTGGTGTGTTGCTGGACCAATACAAGCACCACAGGTGAAACAAACGTGTCCACTGCCCCATCTATAGCTGGCCATAGCAGCAAGTAGCATTGGAAGGCTAAAGCAGATAACAAAAAAACCTGGGGAATGACCAGGGAATAACCAAGCCTGGTTTTCCAGCATGCTCATTCGCCAGAAGCCGGCTTCTATCGAATAGGCTGTCATACACATGGGTCGAATGTCAGATGGTTTTTATTGAACCGGCCAATGTCGCCCGCCATTCAGCCCATGTGTACAGGGCTTAAAGCTGCATTTTTGGAGACACCTTTAGGTGTGTCAAGTGCTTGGGAATTTCATTGGCCATAGAAATAAATGTATTCTTCTCTTCATTGTAATGCATGCTATAGCTCCAGCTACCATCTGCTACAGGACACGGTAAAATTCATATGTGGCGAGAGAGCAGCTTTGACAACTAACCTAATTTTAGTAATTGTATTTTCACACTCCAACCCAGTCCGGAGCTGCATTTTATCACAGTGTACAGTACAGAACTGGCATGGGACTGTACAGTAGTACATTCTCACTTCTTACTGAAGTACAGCGTCATGAAGTGTACTTTTGTACACTTTGAATAAAAATGGGCAGGGAATTTCTTGGGTCCCTTGGCCTGCTGGGAGAGCCTATTGGGGTGAGGTTAGTTGATCAGGGTTCTGTGCCACCTGGACAGCTGTCTGGGTAGACCTATATTGTACTGCCCCGGGCTGCTAGGCCAGAGCTTGAGGCCTATCCCGGGGACATCTGGCTGCTAGGCTGTCTGAGAGGCCTATCCAGAAGCAAGAGAGCAGCACAACGCAGGGTTGGAACTGCGGCTTGCAGTCCAACCAGAAGAGACGGTTCTGCCGGCCGGAGAACCTGCTGGAGGTAAAGCCGTCACCACTAAGGGATCACACACCTTGTTACCAGGGACCACCATAATTAGCGGAAGTAAGTACCAGAGCAGTATTCTCACCAACCGGGGAGAGTGAAGAATTGGGAAACTTCAGCAGGTGTCAAGCCAGGGACCCAGCAAGCAGAGGAGTCACTTGAAGATCAGTCTTGTGTGCCAAGCCAGGGACTCAGCAGGCCAGTGGGGTGACGCTTGAGGAGTATCTGTGAGTGCCAAGCTAAGGGGGGACGCTTGAGGAAGATATTCAGTGAGAGGATTGGAAGAGCTCAGGAGATCAGCGGGTCTAGGTGATAGACTGGGAGCTCTGTTGGGTGAAGATCAAAAAAGGAGATTGTGGAGGAAGTGAAAGTTCATTGCAACTTTTGTTAGAAACTTCAAGATTGTTGCCAAAGGAGACAGCGTTTCTACACATGCAGATATGGTGTCCGACTGAGTGCATTTCCTTCAATGGCTATCTACCTATAGAAGTCGCGGAGTCTGCCAATTACCATTTCAACTACTAAAGGGTGTCCTGTCCCTAATGCCCTGTACACACGATTAGATGGATTTTTTCAGATATCCGATGAAGCTGACTTTCATTAGTCTTGCCTACACACCATCAGTTAAAAAAATGTTCTTGTCAGAACGGGGTGACATAAAACCCTACGAAGTGCTGAGAAAAATGAATTTCAATGCTTCCGAGCATGCGTCGACTTGATTCTGAGCATCCATTTTTAACCGATTCACTTGCCCACAGACGATCGTTTTTCTCTATCGTTTTTTTTTTTCAACCATCAGATAATTTTAAAACAGGTTCTACAAGGAGCTGGGTGGCTCAACGCGATTGGCATTGCGCTGACAAGCCATTCACCTCTGCAGCCAAGGGTTCGGATCCCGGCCTCGGCTACATGTGAATTGAGTTTGGTGGTCTCAGCCTGGCTCCCGGTGGGTGTGCTATGCAAGGTACGCCTGTGCTTCGTATGCTCACCCCCCCCCCCCACAAAAACCACCACCACACTTGCACGCACACTAAATTGGTTTAACTAGCACGCACTTTGGCCATACGGTCTCCTAAAAAAAATTAAACAAAAAAAAATAGAGGCGAAGGACCTACAGGGCTGGCTGGGTGGGCTAGACCTCCTCACTCCCCCATTGGGGGAGTCCCTCTGCCCCGTTGGGCCCCAGTTGGGCTCCCAAGTGGAGCAGGTAGGGCGGGGTGAGTGGGAGGCAGATTGCCTCTGGGGGGAGGGTCTGCCTACTCCCAACTCCTGCAGTCCGGCTCCTCTTTCTCGAGTTCACGCACAAAAGTACACAAAAAAAAACTTCCTCCACTACAAACACCAGCCATACGCCCACCTTATATTTAGGTTCCATTCAGACCTAGGCGTCGGCGGCAGCCGCGTATTCGGGCGACATGCAATAGGCGTTTTGTCCCCGCGATTTGCGGCGACAAAACGCCTATTGTTTTTTTGCTGGAGGGCAGAATCTTACACTGTCGGCTATGGCCGAACACGCCTGAAAAAAAGGGTCCGGGACTTGCTTCAGGCGTACAGCGTTTCGGCTTAGAGATGTGAACCATCTCCATAGCCGACAATGTAAATTCGCCCCTCCAGCGTATCACAGGCTGCTGCAGCGTCGGGCGACAAAACGCCTAGGTCTGAATGGAGCCTTAGGACCCACATACCTACCTTTTCTTGCATGTGGGACAGTTTAACGCACATTTCACAAAATGTATTAAATTGTGATATATAGTTTTTATCTGTGTATATACAGTAAGTAAAAAGTCACCACACAAGTGGATTTTTTAGGTATATGAAGTAGTAGTGCTGCACTATTTGTTTTTTTAAAAGGGGTTGTAAAGGTAAACATTTTTTCACCTTATGCATCAAGGTGAAAAAAACATCCTTTAATACGGGCCCCCCCCCGTTATACTTAACTGACCCCTCGAAAGTCCCGTGCTCGCCCCCGACATCCTCTTTACCGCTCATGCTGGCCGTTGATTGGTTACAGTGGATGGATTGAAAGCAGCGCAGCTTTCAATCACTGCTGTCAATCACATCCAATGACGTGGCGCGCCAGGGCCGAGTGATACAGTCAGCGGCTATGGCCGCCAGCTGTATCACAGGAGTGCACCCGCAAGAACTCAATACCATGCGAGCAAGACAGACAGGTGGCGAGGGACCCCAGAAGACCAGGTTTGGGGCCACTGTATGTAAAACAAGCTTCACTGTGGAGGTAAGTACAATATGTTTGTTATTTAAAATAAAAAATAAATAATAATAAAAAAAAAAAAAAATTATATATCTCGCTCTCTATCTCTTTAGTGATCTTTTTTTTTTTTTTTTCAAGATAGATTTTGATCACGTCATAGCAGTGCAAAGGTACATGTTAAGCAACTGTGTGATGCAATTTTTCCTCTTTTTATTTAACTTTATTGAAATGCCACAAAATGACATTCCATTCACATTCCTTTACAATCAGACTGCTCCAATTTTGGCTCTGACATCACTTACTGCTGGGAGTCCTGTAGACAGTCAGTAGGCACATTGGTCTAGCAGACGGACGTGTGCCTAAGAGCTCCTCTCACCTGACATCCAGCGACTCATCCTCCTTGCAGCAGACAGCTAGGCAGGCAGGCAGGTGTTTTTCTCTCCTCCAGGACCCAAGATCCAGAACTCAGAACCCATGGTAAGCCATCCACTGTAGATGCAGGCGGCCGTCCTTGTCAGGACAAGCCGCTGCTACCTGCTCAATTCCCTGGCTCTCCCCCTCTCCATAACTCCCTTCCTGTACCCCCACGCCATCTCCCCCACTCTAGTAACCCATCCGCCATCCATCCGACACCATTTTACGCCTTTTCGGGCGTTTTTCCATTGCTCGGCGCCGGCCTGGAAGCATTTGCGGCAGCCGCAACTAGGAGAGGCCGGGGCTTCACCCGCGGCCTAGCGGCGCGCCGCTTCTTACCCCCGACAACGGTCACCTAACACCTAAAACGGGAGCACCGCGCCAGGCCGTCCTGAATCGCGGGGCCACGGTCTAGGAAAGACCGCGGCTTCACTTGCGGCCTAACGGCGCGCCGCTCCCCACGTTTCAGGGTCCTCACCCTGCTCCCAGGCAAACCTCCCCCTGATCCCTGAAGGACAGTTACCCGGCCCTGTTGCTCACCCTTCACCCATTCAGCCCAGATTATTCAGTTAACCCCCTGTCAGCCCTCATCCCTGAGCAGGCAGCCACCAGACCAGCAACAAGTTCTCCCTCTCAGCCCCAGTCCCCCCCCTCTTCGTCCCAACACACAGTAGCTTGATCCAGGGGTTAACCGATCGCCTCTTACAGGGGTCAGGAAGGAATTTTTTTCCCTACCGGAGCATATTGGCCGAGCTCTGACAGGGTTTTTTTGCCTTCCTCTGGACCAAGCCCCCCACTGCCCCAAACCCCCCCCCCCCCCGGTGTAGTGGCGATCATGGTATGTCGGCAATATTCTGCCGATACCATTTGGAGTTTGAGGCAATACGCCGCAATACTGCCAGCCATCACCAAAAAGGCCCTAAGAACTGAGCGACTATTGAGAATCGATCATAGATCGACGGTCAGACATTTCAGCCATTTACCCCAGCTCAAGCACATATCATGTGCTCTGATCAACACAAGATCGGCAGTAAAACACCGACTAGAAATCCGCGACTTTATTCAACAAAAGGATCTAGACTGCCTCTTTATTACAGAGAGTTGGCTCACAGCCGACTGTAACACCATTCTAGGAGAATTGGTGCCAGAAAATTACCGTATCATAACGGAAAACAGAATAGGGCAAAGAGGAGGCGGCCTGGCGGTGATCCATAAGTCTCATCTTACGATCACCAAACCAGTCCGCCAAAACCCTCTTCCATTCATGGAAACCCTTACTCTGCAACTACAAGCAAATACAAAGGAGACCATCCACGTTCTGCTCTGCTATAGGCCGCCCGGCCCAAAATCGCAGCTGCTATCATCTTGGACGGATTTTTTCTCCACTTATACCCTCATCAGCAAACATCTTTTGCTGCTCGGGGATTTCAATCTCTGGGCAAACTCCTCACTAGACCCCATTGCCGACGCCTGTATTGACCACCTGGAAGGTTTGGGATTGCAGCAATTAGTATGTGGGCCCACACATGCTTCAGGTCACACACTTGATCTTATCTTCAGACAAGCTCTGGAAATAAAGATTTGGGAAAATGAAAAGTTGCCATGGACAGATCACCATGCAATTACATTCAGGATTTCCACCATCCCCCCTGCAACAAAAACATCAAATCCAGTGACAACACACTGGACTAGATGCCAGAAGAAGCTCCACTCGGAACTCTTCAAAACAACTTTAAGGAAAAAGATAGAAACAACTCAGCCGCATCAAACGGCCGTTGAAACATTGGAAGCCATTAACTCGGCCATGCTACAGTCAGCTGACTTGGTAGCGCCGAAACGAAGTACCCGCATCCGGAAAAACAACCGCAGCTGGTTTAACAACCAGCTGTCGTTACTGAAGCAAGAACGCAGAAGGGCAGAATCTGCCTGGAAAAGATGTTCTTCAGAGCTGAACCTATCCATCTACAAGGCGACCACAAGAAAATACCACAAAGGAATTTTCCAAGCCAAGAAAAATTATTTTTCGGAGGCTATCAACGGTGCCATTAACCGCCCCCGCGAACTCTTCAAGATGGTCACTCAGACCATGGAACCAGAATGCATCACAGCCCCCAGTTCGGACACACAAGAATTTTGCAATGAACTATCGGATTACTTCATTAATAAAATCGAAGCAATCCGTGAAAGCATTCAGCAAAACAATTCCCCCCTAAGCCCTCCCTGCAGCCTCTCACACAGCACCCTTAGTAATGCTCCGTTATCAGGTAAGTTTACCCTGGAACCCATCTCCATCGAGACCACTAAAAATGTCATTTGTACTCTGCGTAATGGCACAGCGCCGAATGACATTATTCCCACAAAACTGCTGAAGGAATGCGCCTACATCCTGGCTCCTCCCATCACGCAGTTTATCAACCAGTCTTTTCTGGAGGGCAAAGTGCCCACACAGTTGAAAGAGGGTATAATCCAACCCATCCTGAAGAAACCCTCCCTGGACCCCAAGGACCCACTCCACCGCCGTCCCATAACAACCCTCAACGTACTCTCTAAGATAATGGAGAAAGTAGTGGTACAACAGCTGCAACTGCATCTAGATACTTACAAGCTACTTGACCCATTGCAATCAGGCTTCCGTCCCGGACACGGGACGGAAACAGCATTGCTGAAAGTATGGGACGATGTTCTCAAGGCCGCAGACGAAGGAGAATCTTGTCTCCTGGTTCTGCTGGACCTAAGTGCAGCTTTCGACACGGTAGACCACAAACTGTTACTGACTCGGCTTGCTGAAGTAGCCAGAGTCGCAGAAGGCGATTTATCTTGGTTCTCCTCTTTTCTGGAAAACCGATCGCAAACAGTAAAGTTAGGTCCTTTTACGTCAGAAAAACGCACAGTAACATGCGGAGTCCCTCAAGGATCGCCTCTGTCACCAGTGCTGTTTAACATATACCTTCGTCCTCTTTTTGAGATCATCAGCAGCCAAAAACTGCTCTACCACTCATATGCAGATGATACGCAACTGTATTTCCGCATCGGCAACAGACAGGATCACCACCTCAATCTAGAGACATGCCTCTCTTTGATAGAGGACTGGATGACAAAGAGTTATCTTAAACTCAATGGAGTGAAAACAGAACTTCTTCTGTTTCACGCCAAGCGTAGGAATCAACCCTCAACAGTATGGACCCCCCCGCCTATTCTGGGCAAGCTCATCACCCCTAGCGCCAAAGTCAAAAGCCTAGGGGTCATTTTTGACTCCTCTATGACAATGGACGCACAAATAGGATCAGTAGTCAGCGGATCTCACCATCTACTGCGCCTACTACGCAGACTCACTCCGTTCATCCCTAAAGAAGATTTAGCGGTCGTGGTGGGAGCAATTGTTAACTCCAGGCTGGATTATGCAAATGCCCTTTACCTCGGCCTCCCCAAGTACCAAATCGCTCGCCTGCAAGTCGTTCAGAATACGGCCGCCAGACTTGTGACTGGGAAAAAAACCTGGGAATCAATCTCACCTTCACTGAGAGCCCTTCATTGGCTGCCAGTTAAAGACAGAATTGCTTTTAAAGCTCTCTGTCTTACGCATAGATGTGTCCATGGGAATGCCCCCCTTTACTTATGCGAATTAATAAAAGCGCATAATCCCAATCGCGTTTTGCGATCCACAAATCAGAACCTACTCCAGGTTCCGAAAGCCAACTTCAAGTCCAAAGGAGAAAGAAGATTCGCGGTCCAAGGTCCCAGACTATGGAACGCTTTACCAACCAGCATTCGGTTGGAGGAGAACCACCTAGCATTCAGGAAAAAGGTCAAGACTTTTCTCTTTTGATATCAAAGGAGACAGGAACAACAAGCGCCAAGAGGCGATTCAGTTCGCATGTGCTGCGCTATATAAGTTTTCATTCATTCATTCATTCAACTCTCTGTACCACAGTGTGATGCGCTACGGTGACATGCAGTAAGGTGTGTCGCACTGTCTACAAGTGCAGACCTACTGCATTTTTATGAAGCACACTTCAACACAGTATTACGGTATGGACAAGATACGTAGAAAACAATAGTTTTCTTTGCACCTTTGCTTTAATATTATGCAGAATGGCGCAGCTCAACCGACAGTGTAACCCATTAAGTAAGGTTCTTGCCAGGGGTCACAGGGGGTTATTTACGAAAGGCAAAGTGCACTTGAAATTGCAGTCGCTGTAAATCTGAGAGGAAGCTCTGCTGATTTTATTATCCAATCATGTGCAGCTGTTTAATTTTCCTTGCATGTCCCCCTCGGATCTGCAGCAACTGCAATTCCAAGTGCACTTTCAGTGCAAGTTCAAGTGCACTTTGCACTTGCCTTTTCGTAAATAACCCCCATTGTGTCTCATATACAGATTCATTTAAAAAAAAAAAAAAGTATGTGATCAGCAGGTTACATGTCATGTGTACCTTTTACATTCACAGTGAAACATACTGTTGGTTTTGTAAAAAGCATAGCTGTTGAAGACAGACGTTTTAGGTTTTCTTGGTGCTAGAAATCTTACAAAGTAATAGGACATAACTATCATGCTAAAATAGTGTGCTGCAGCCAAAGCTGACTGCAAGCAGTAGTATCAGAGGTGCTCTGTGTACTCACAGCAGAGAGGCTGAGTCTGCCAAGCTTCATTAGACTGGTGGTTACTCTCATGGTGATATGATCCAGTCCCCCTCTCCCAGCCTGTCTGGTCAGATAGTGTTTCCTAGTTCAGGGTCACGCAGCTGAATCCCTCCTCCATTGCATGCACTGTATCCTCCCCTCTGCTGCGCACACCCACACAAACTGCTCTCTCACTGGTTCTGCCTTACAATTCCCTTCTCAACAGCAAACACGTCAATTTTTCTGTACTTTATTTCCATATTACTTTCCAATTGCGGAGTAACAAGTCATTTCCTTTTTGTACTGTTTTCTCAAACTGACACATTTTAGCACTGCAAGAGTATATATAATTTGACTATTCTGTTATTTTGTTGTTGTTTTTTTTACATATCAGTGAAATACATTTTATTTGAACTAATTTTCTTAAAGCGGTAATAAACCACATCCAAAAAAATTAAATAAAACTGGGGCCTGGGCAGTTTAAAGTGGATGGCCCCTTAAAAAAAATATTAAAAGCCAGCAGCTACAAATACTGCAGCTGCTGACTTTTAATATAAGAACCAGTGGCGGCTGGTGCTCAAAATTTTTTGGGGGGGCGCAAACGAAAAAAAAAAAAATATTGCAGCCTTACTGTGCCCATCACATGCAGCCACTGTGCCATGCCACCAAATGCAGCCAATGTGCCACCAATTGTCACCACTGTGCCATGCCACCAAATGCAGCCACTGTGCCATCAATTGTCACCACTGTGCCATGCCATCAAACGCAGTCACTGTGCCATCAATTGTCACCACTGTGCCATGCCATCAAACGCCACCACTGTGCCATCAATTGTCACCACTGTGCCATGCCATCAAACGCCACCACTGTGCCATCAATTGTCACCACTGTGCCATGCCATCAAACGCAGTCACTGTGCCATCAATTGTCACCACTGTGCCATGCCATCAAACGCCACCACTGTGCCATCAATTGTCACCACTGTGCCATGCCATCAAACGCCACCACTGTGCCATCAATTGTCACCACTGTGCCATGCCACCAAATGCAGCCACTGTGCCATCAATTGTCACCACTGTGCCATGCCATCAAACACAGAAACTGTGCCATCAATTGTCACCATTGTGCCCCATAATGCAGCCACTGCGCCATCAATTGTCACCACTGTGCCATGCAACACAGCAACTGTGCCATCAATTGTCACCACTGTGCCCAGGGCAGGACTTAGGGTGGTGGGGGCCCCTGGGCTTGAGTGTTGAAAGGGCCCCCTGGAGCGAGGGGGGGATCATAGTTGTTGAGCGGGGGGGGGGGGGGGGGCGAATTGAAGTTGTTGAGCGGGGGGGGGGGGTGCACATTAAAGTTGTTGAGCGTGAGCGGGGAGGGTGACTCTCATCTTTAATAAAAAAAATAAAAAATAAGAAAAATAAACATTTATAAAAAATATAAAGAAAATGTAAATATTTTTATTTCAAAAAAGGGGGGGGGGTTGCCATCCAGGGGCCCTGGAGACCTCTGGGGCCTTTAATAATAATAAATATATATATATATATATATATATATATATATATATATATATATTAGAGCTGCACGATTAATCGCCAAGAATCGTTATCGCGATCTTTTTCCCGTTGCGATTCTTGATACAGGGTTTCACGAACTTTCACATGAAAATAATTTTCTCTCTGCACTTTGGTATGCAAAGAATTTCCTGTCTGCTCTCAGCCAAAAGTCAGTCTGGGCAATCTGCCAAGTTTTGGAAACATTCTTTATCAGTGGAAAGTTAAGTCTAAACATTGTATTTCTTCAAAGGAATTAACTTCTTCTGTATGTAAATTAGGAATTTTTAACCACTTAAACACCAAACCTTTTTCTGACAGCTCTTTTCAAGTTAAAATCATTATTTATTTTTTTTGCTAGAAAATTACTTAGAACCCCCAAAGATTATATAATTTTTTAGTAAAGACCTTGGCCTAGAGAATAAAATGGCGGTTGTTGCAATATTCTATGTTGCACTGTATTTGCGCAGCAGTCTTTTTAAATGCATTTTTTTGGAAAAAAAATTATTTAATGAATTAAAAATAGGCAGTAAAGTTAGCCCATTTTAATTTTTATATATATATATATATATATATATATATATATATATATATATATATATATATATATATATATATAAAAACATTTTTTTTAAAAAAAAAAAATTAAAAAAAGTGGGGGTTGCTGTCCGGGGCCCTGGGGACCTCCAGACCCCTAAAAAAAATAAACATTTATAAAAAATACATAAAAAAGGGAGGTTGCCATCCGGGGGGTCTGGGGACCTCTGGGCCTTTTAATAAAAAAATATAAAACAAAAATAAAAAAATAAACATTTATAAAAAAAAAAGGGGGGGTTGCCACATGGGGCCCTGGGGACCTCTGAGCCCTTTAATAAATTTATATATATATATATATATATTATATATATAAAAAAATGTAAATTGTTTTATAAAAAGGGGGGGGGGGTTGCCATCCAGGGGCCCTGGAGACCTCTGGGCCCTTTAATAATAATAATAATAATGATAATATATATAAAAAAACATATTTCTTATAAAAATAAATAAAAAAAGGAAGGGTTGCTGTCCGGGGCCCTGGGGACTTCCGGACCCCTAAAAAAAAAAGAAAAAAAAAAAGAAGGAGGGGCCCCCTATTGGGCGGGGCCCATGGGCTTTAGCCCAGTCAAGCCCAATGGTAAGTCCGGCCCTGACTGTGCCCCATGCCACCAAATGCAGCCACTGTGCCATCAATTGTCACCACTGTGCCATGCAACACAGCAACTGTGCCATCAATTGTCACCACTGTGCCAACAAATGCAGTCACTGTGCCATCAATTGTCACCACTGTGCCATGCCATCAAACGCCACCACTGTGCCATCAATTGTCACCACTGTGCCATGCCATCAAACGCCACCACTGTGCCATCAATTGTCACCACTGTGCCATGCCATCAAACGCCACTACTGTGCCACCAATTGTCACCACTGTGCCATGCCAAACGCCACCACTGTGCCATCAATTGTCACCACTGTGCCATGCCATCAAATGCAGTCACTGTGCCATCAATTGTCACCACTGTGCCATGCCATCAAACGCAGCCACTGTGCCATCAATTGTCACCACTGTGTGTGCCATGCAACACAACAACTGTGCCATCAATTGTCACCACTGTGCCATGCCATCAAATGCAGTCACTGTGCCATCAATTGTCAACACTGTGCCATGCCATCAATTGTCACCACTGTGCCATGCCATCAAACGCCACCACTGTGCCATCAATTGTCACCACTGTGCCATGCCATCAAACGCCACCACTGTGCCATCAATTGTCACCACTGTGCCATGCCATCAAACGCCACCACTGTGCCATCAATTGTCACCACTGTGCCCCATGCCACTGTGCTCATTGTCGCCTCTGTGCCCTTTGTCACCACTGTGCCCCATGATGCCACTGTGCCCCATGATGCCCCTTTCCCTGAAAAAATCACTTACCTGACGCTTCCATGTCCTCCCTCGATGTCTTCTGCTGCCGTGGAGAAGCTTCAGCCAATCAGGTTCCTGTTAACCAGAATCCGGGAACCTGATTGGCTGAAACGACCGTCAGTCTCATGCAAGGAACGCAGATTGCCTGCGCTCCGAGCATAGACTTCCGAGAGCCGGAGGGCGGTACTGGAAAAGCCTATCAGAGCCGCTGGCTTTGATAGGCAGTTCCCCTCAGCCAACCAGCTGCCGCTATTCGGGTAACCGGCGACCCATGTCCGGTTATAGGAATAGACCAGGCAGCTGGCAACAATGATAACTCACATTCAATGCATTGCATTGAATGTGAGTTATTTGCGAGAGGGGGTGGCGCTGCAGCGCCCTCTATAGACGCCTGCCAGAACTTCGGCTAAAATGTCAAAATGAATAAAAGTTCTTAAAGGGCCCGTTTTTTTTTTTTTGTGACTGAGGGAGGGGGGGGGGGCAGCGCCCGTGCGCCCATATGGGCGGGCCGCCACTGATTAGGACACTTACCTGTCCTGGAGTCCAGCGGCGTCCGCAGCAGAGAGACGAACGTTCGCTCGTCTCTCTGCTGCTCCCCCCTCCATCCACGGTGAGGGAACCATGAAGTGAAGCGCTCCGGCTTCACTGCTCGGTTCCCTACGGCACATGCGCGAGTCGCGCTGCGCCCGCCGATTGGCTCCCGCTGTGTGCTGGGAGCCGAGAGTTCCCAGCACACAACGGGAAAAACCCGTCTTTTGACCGAGACTGCGGGCCGGAAGTGGGTGCAAATACCTGTCTTTAGACAGGTATCTGCACCCCCCTTTCCCCTGAAAGGTGTCAAATGTGACACCAGAGGGGGTGAGGGTTCCGATCAGTGGAACTTCACTTTAGGGTGGAGATCCGCTTTAAGTCATAATCTGCATTGCATACTAGCACAATATAACAGACCTGAAAATTAATCCTGACTAAGGATTAGCTCAGGCATGTTTGCAACTAGCACGTGCAGTGCCCACCAGGAAGTCGGCACTGCACAGTGCTAATCAGGCAGTGAGACATTCCTTGATTTCTGCTGCCGTAGTAATGCTAATGCACACAAGGTGGTTAGGGTGTGCCTAGGCTGTTAGCCTGTGAAGTAAGCTTTATTATAGGCTCACCTATAGGTAAAAATTATACATAGGAGTTTACTCTTTCAAATGGAAAAAAGGGGAACTGACACCAATTTTTCTGTCCCCTCCCTACAGACCCAATTGCACATGGAGGCTATAGTGCCCCATGCTTCAAGTATAGCAGTACGTACACTGTACCAAAATCAGAAAGGATTGTCGTTTGAGAGGCTGTTGCTGAAACTCTTACCGTTAGTATGCTCCTTAAGGCTCCATTCACATTAATGCGTTTTTTTTGATGCATTTTGCAGAAATGCAGGGACATTTTTTAACATGGTTTCCTATGGAACATGTTCACATCAATCCTTTTATGTGCCTCTGCGTTTTTGGAAAGGGTCGGGGACTTTTTTTCCTTCAAAAAGAAGCATTTTGCATGTAATAGAATTCAATAGACCTGCATCCAAAATGCAAGTACCCCGTTTTTACCGTGATTTGCGTTTTTTTTTTTACCTGTTTATAGCTGGTTGTTAACCACTTTAGCCCCGGACCATATTGCTGTCCAATAACCAGAGCACTTTTTGTGATTCGGCACTGCATCGCTTTGACAATTGCGCGGTCGTGCGACGTGGCTCCCAAACAAAATTGACGTCCTTTTTTTTCCCACAAATAGAGCTTTCTTTTGGTGGTATTTGATCATCTCTGCGGTTATTATTTTTTGCGCTATAAACAAAAATTGAGCGACAATTTTGAAAAATGCAATATTTTTTACTTTTTGCTATAATAAATATCCCCCAAAAATATCTAAAAAAACTTTTTTTTTCCTCAGTTTAGGCTGATACGTATTCTTCTACATATTTTTTGTTAAAAAAATAAAATCGCAATAAGCGTCTATTGATTGGTTTGCGCAAAAGTTCTAGCGTTTACAAAATAGGGGGTCGTTTTATGGCATTTTTATTAATATTTTTTTTTTTTACTAGTAATAGCGGCGATCAGCGTTTTTTTTTTAGTACTGCGACATTATGGCGGGCACTTTTGACACATTTTTGGGGCCATTGGCATTTTTATAGCGAATAATGCTATAAAAATGCATTGTATTACTATAAAAATGCCATTGACAGTGAAGGGGTTAACACTAGGGGGCAGGGAAGGGGTTAAGTGTGTTCCTGGTGTGCTCTAACTGTATGGGGGGGTGGCCTCACATTGTATGAACAGAAAATCAGCGTTTCCCCCGCTGACAGGAACGAGAGCTTTGTGTTTACACACATAGCTCTCGTTCCCCGCTCTGTAACGAGCAATCGCGGGTGCCCAGCGGCGATCGTACCCGTCGTAAAGCGGACGTATAGCTACAGGCTCTCGCCCAGGAGTGCCGCCGTCCCGCAGTAAAATGACGGCGGGCGGTCGGCAAGCAGGTAAAGGAAATGTAAAAAAAATGTAATTGATGGCTAAAAAAAAAAAAAAAAAAACGCAAATCGTGGTAAAGACGCGGTAAAAACGCATGTCGAAAAACGCAGCAAGCACCGCAAAAAGCACTGCAAAAATGCTCAAAAGCAACATGCATAGGTGTGAATCGAGCCTTAGACAATTGTTTTCCAATTTTCGGACAACAAATGTTGGATGACGGGCTAGTAATTTTTGATAAACGACAGCTCCACGTCTGATTTTCGGATGGTCAGTTCACAAATCCATAACACAAAACTCAAAAGTACAAACACGTGTAGCGCCAGGTTACTTAGGGCTCTTTCACACGGGCGGCCCGTTCAGGTCCGCCTGCCAGTTTTTTTAGGCGGACCTGAACGGGCGCTCTGTGCTCCTCTATGGAGCCGCGGATGTCAGCGGTGACATGCCCGCTGACATCCGAACCCCTCTGATCCGCCAAAGTGTGACAGAGGAAAAACCTACTTGTCCATCCGTCTGGCGGATCGGGTGAACACGGACAGCCGGTCCGTGTTCATTCGATCCCCCCATAGGGGAGAGCGGGGAAAGGACAGGGCGGTCCCTGCACAGTGTGCGGAGACCGCCCTGTCATCCGACTGCTCAGCGGGGATCAACGGAGCGATCCCCGCTGAGCAAGCGGAGGTTCACAGGGCAGATCATTACTGATCCGCCCCATGTGAAAGAGCCCTTAAAAAGTACCGGTGCTAGCTAAATTTAGAGAGGGATCAGAGTGTTAACTGACTCTGATCCAATTAATGTTCAAAACTGGGGGCGTGACCGGATGGAGGAGTGAGTGTGAGTGAGTGCAGCTGTGCGTGTCTCCTCTCCTCTCCGCTCCATGCTGATTTCCTAGGCTGATACTGCTGCCTACACGCTGCCTTGCTGAAGGAGGAGAGTGGACGGGTGATACAGTCACTTACTCACCGCCGCGGCTGTTTCCAGTGCTACCCGAACTGGTACATGGGTGCCTAGTCCTCTGAGCCTAGCCTCGCTCTGCTCTCTCGCAAATCACTGCAAAGGAATACACGGAGCCTGCAGCTGTCAGCTGTCCACAATCTGTGAGGAGAAGGAGGAGAGATAGGACAGCGCGGTGTAAGGGAGATAAGAAGCTGCCGAGTGGAGAGCAGATGGAGACCCTGGGAAGCAAGCACTGAGATACGGACTACTGGAAAGCTGCTGGGAGCGGTGATATTGCAGTGAACAGAACGCACACAGACCACATGGGACACGTGAGTAGCAGCCCTTAACAGACTGTGATAGGCTGCTGAGCAGGAATTTTGTTTTGGATTGACATCATCACTGAACTGCTCTGTCCTTATGCTGTGTTTCACTGAATGCTTTTTATAAACTATAATGAGATCGGTGGAATTCTATACCCTCTTCAAGGCTAAATGCCTCAGTTGATCCTTTTTTGCTGAAAGGAAAAAGTGTAAACCTGTGCTGAGATTTATGCACTATCAAGGATTGTTTGGCTGCTGGCGGATGGGCCCCTCATATATGCTTGCCTGATTGCCTTATTGACCCTATAGTACCACAGCTGACGATTATTATTTGAGAGCTGATAATTGCTATGTGTTGCTGTACTGGATCATTTATGGAATACTAACACCGTTTAAACTCTGCACACTCTTATCCCTCTTGAGTACTGTATATCCGCATATGACCCATCCTCTAAAGTCACAAGTTTACATATGAGCTATAGGCTAGAGGCAGTAATAGACTGATAATAAGGCGCTGCTGATGAATGCTATTGATTACTATTGCCGCCTCTAGCTGGTGAATATGATTACTACCAGTAAGCCATCACATACAAATCATTGCTAGCTGGCTTCCCGTATGCATATGCTTGGGCGCAGCATTGCAGCATTGCACGTACGGTAAGAAGGTAACGCTGACCCCTGACCCCTAGATAAAAAGCCAGTGGATTCTCTTTCTTTTGCTGGCTTGCTTGCTTGCTACTGTGGGTGCTTGAGCATAATTTTGTACGCACTCCCCTATGAAGGAGAATGTCTGATATTAAGGACTGCTTATGAGACTAAGAATTATAAAACTGATTGTCTGATCTACCACGGACTGTAAGGCTGCTGGTTTCTGTTACATTTGCTCAATAAGCTATGCTTGTTACGTAAAGCTAAAGTGCTGTTAATATTTGTCGTATGCCCAGACCCAGGAGGGGCAACAGACAATAAGTGGTAAATACACAGGGGACCGAGAGGCCCTGTGTTCTTCGCAACACGTCTTTTTTTTTTTTTTTTTTTTTTTTATTTGGGGCATTTTGAGCCCCCTATGCGAGAGCGCAGTAATGCAGCAGCTTCGATCCGCTAAAGAGAAGAACATGCAACAGACAGCAGCAGCAAAACTTGAACAATATGCCCACCCCTCTGCACAGTCGCCAACATCAACCAAAAGGGGAACGCAGTTTAAAGCACAGCAGGGAGCTGCAGCAGATAGAAGGAGCCTGGGGCAACCCTCAAGTACAGTCCTGCAGGGTACAGCAAGCTCTTCAACTACTAAAGCTTCAAGTAATAAAACCCCAGGACCTATAGAACAAAACCTGCGGCAACGACCGACCCGTGCCCACTGTCAGAAATGGAACCAACAATAAAAGACGTGTTCACAGTGGTGAACGCATGTAGAGATACATTAACAGAGCTGTGCGCCCAGATGAAGGCGGTAAAGGAGGACCTAGCAGCGGTTCGATCAGAGCTACAAAAAACGGCAGAAAGAACAACTGCCCTGGAGACACGGACTAGTCAATTGGAAGATGACGTATACCCATTAATAAATGAGATGAAACTCCTGAAGGAACAGATGGGCAGATATACATCAAAAATGGATGAGATGGAGAATAGGCTTAGAAGAGACAATGTCAGGCTGATTGGAATGCCGGAAAAAAGCGAGGGCGCCAACCCAGTGGACTTCTTGGAAAAATGGCTCATTGAGTCTTTTGGAAGAGAAACATTCTCAGCATCATTTTCAATTGAAAGAGCACATAGAGTACCATTTAGGGCCCCCCCTACAGGGGGACACCCCAGGCCGCTCCTATTGAAATTCCTTAATTACAGGGACAAAGTGACACTTTTGAGGATAGCTAGAGAGGCGGGGAAGATTATGTTCAAAGAGGTTAAAATTTCGGTTTACTCTGACTTCTCGCCGGATCTGCAGAGGCGTAGAGCAGAGTTTACGGCTGTTAAGCGTATACTGCAGAAACATAGGCTGACGTATGCTCTGTTATACCCGGCGCGATTAAGGATAGTGGCGCTGGGAGGATCCCAGATCTTTGACACCCCAGCAAGTGTAGAAAGGTGGCTGGAAGAAAATAAAGATAAGTGGTAGATGGGGGTGGAGAAGAGGAAAAAGGGACATAGACGGAGTGGCTGAGTGAGGAGGAAGAAAAGATATCCAGGGTTTTCTCTTTTCTTTGCCCTTTCCTCTTCCCCCCCCCCTTTTTTTTTTTGTTTGTTTATTTTTATTTATTTTTTTTTTTTTTTATCTTTATTTATTTTTTTTTTTCCTGTGAGGGGACAGAGAGGTGTATAAATGTTGGAGTGGAGAGAGGGGTGGGACACGCACAGATGTTGAATGGGTAGGTGGGAGTGAAGGATGTGTGGTGTGGATAGTGGTCACTATAGGCCCCGTAGAGATACACCAGGATGGTGGAGGGAGGGTGGGAGAGGGATGGGGGTATGGAAGCGGGAGGGACACCAGGAAGGGGGTGGGGGGGGTGGGTGGGGAGGGATGTGCTTCGAGGGAGGAGGGGACAGGGGGGGAGGAGGGGACAGGGGGGGAGGGAGGGGAAGGGAATGGGGAATCAAAGGTCAGACAGGGGAGAATTGTTCATTAAGATATGGAAAAAACGATTTGAAGGAGAGTTTGGAAGTTAATGGTGTTGCTCAAATAACGAAAAATAACGGAAGGATGTATGGTAATGCACAATGTGAAGGAGAAAACTACACAAAAATAGAGTTTGAAATTTGTATAGAAATATTAATTTTCCTTTTTTTTTTAATGATATGGAGAACACGAAAATCATTGTTACTGCACGAATATCTAAATACACTGTAAGATGGCAAGGTAATACACAATGGGAAGAAGATTGCTACACAAAAATAGAGATTGAAATTTGCACAGAAATAATTTTTGATGATATATACACCTATATGTACATTCGAGTCACAATGATTGAGCGATATGATTAATGAAAAGTAGGTTTAGGATCACTGGCTACGATAATGAAATAGGGATAGCAAAGAGTTATGTATTTGAGCTTGCTATTTTTATTTATTTATTTATTTATTTATTTATTTTTGTTGTTTTTTTTGTTGTTTACTTTTTTTGGGAATTCCCATGGGTGAAGTGGACGAGATTCTTATCAATATCCTATATTCCTCGCTGCTGAATGCAGAATAGGATAATAAAGATAGGTTCATGGAATGTTAGGGGACTGGGAACAGTAGCCAAAAGAGCAGCAGTACTCTCCACTATGGAAAAGTATGGGGCGGACCTGATCTGTCTGCAGGAAACACACTTAACAAAGGATACAATCCAACAGTTCTATAGTAGAAAATTCCCCACTCAGTTTCACTCATTCCACTCTTCCTATTCGAGAGGGGTGGGTGTAATGGTTAGAGCAGGGGTGGCATTTTCTTGCAGGCAGATCAGCACAGATGAGAATGGTCGATATGTTTTTTTGTACTGTACAATTCATAGTAGAACTTATGTAATAGCGAATGTTTATATCCCTCCGCCTTTTAAAATGGATATAATGTTAAGATTAAATGAATTTATACAAGGGAAGGAAAATATACCGGTAGTAGTAGTAGGAGACTTCAATGAGGTCTTAGATCCAGGGGCCGATAGGTTTCCGGTACCGTCATACTCAGACCCCATAGGGAAAAGCCGGCTGAGCCAACTTATGGAAGAAGTTGGACTAGTAGATATGTGGAGAGTGAGGAACCCGGGCATCCAGCAATACTCCTGTTGCTCAAGCACGCATTCCACACTCTCCAGGATAGATATGGCCCTGGGGAACGAGAGAGCACTAAGGAGCATAGGAAAAATAGAGTATTTGCCACGAGGAGTCTCGGACCACTCCCCAATGATCCTAATAATAAATCTGGAAGGACAAAAAATTAGGAAAGAATGGCGAATTAACCCCTACTGGTTAGAGATAATAAAAGAAACAGATGGGATAGTGCCCAAACTGAGGGAATTTGTGGAACTAAATGAAGGCTCCGCAGGGACGGGAATAATATGGGATACCCTGAAGGCATACCTGAGGGGTATCCTGATCCAACAGGTGGCTAAAATTAATAAACAGGCGAGAAAAGATGAACAAAACACCCGTAGAGAAGTACTGGTGGCAGAAAATAACTATGTTATTGACCCAACGCCAGAGAAAAAAGCAATATGGCTAGATAAACAAATAGTGTATAGGACGGTAATTATGAGAGAGGTGGAGACTAGACGAATCTTTGTGCGACAAGCATCCTTTGTAGAGGGTGAGAGTGTTGGAAGGATGCTCGCGCAATTGGTGAAGTCAAACTCTCCACCCTCTGATATTCGGGCCATCAGAACTGCAGGAGGAATAATAACAACAGATACAGCAGAGATAGTGCGAACATTTCAGGGATATTACGAAAAGCTGTATACTACACAGAAGGTGGGGATGGAGGCAGAGATGGAGGAGTTCCTGGGGAGGTTAGAGATTCCAGCTATCACCCAAGTAGAAAGAGACGAGTTGGAACACCCGATATCATTAACAGAAATACAGCAAGCAGTAGCTGATATGGCAAATCAAAAGTCACCTGGCCCAGATGGACTCCCGACAGAAATTTATAAGTACTATGGAGAAATATTACTTCCTGAGCTGTTAAAAGCATTGAATGGAGCAGACATTGAGGGGAGACTCCCAGTGTCAATGATGGAGGCAACCATAATACTTATATTAAAAGAAGGCAAGGACCCCTTAGACCCAGCGTCATACAGACCAATTTCCCTCTTGTGTTCGGACGCCAAAATAGTAGCTAAGGTCTTGGCTGCGAGACTTAATAGATTGATTTCAAAACTGATCCATCCAGATCAAACGGGATTCATAGCTAATAGACCCACCAGTACAAATATAAGAAGGACCTTTTTAAATTTGCAAACCCCGACAGATTTAGAGGGAACGAGAGCTGTAGTGTCACTAGATGTGACAAAAGCATTTGACAGTGTAGAATGGGGATATATCTGGAGGGTGCTGGGAAAGTTCGGATTTGGTCCGAAATTTACTGGCTGGATAAAAATGCTTTATAATGACCCTAGTGCCAAAATTAAAATTAATAACGAATTTTCAAAAAAGATTTTCCTAGAGAGGGGAACGAGACAGGGGTGTCCTTTGTCACCCCTTCTCTTTGCCCTAGCGATGGAACCACTGGCGATTGCCATAAGGTCAAGTACTGAGTTACTTGGATTCCAAAGAAAGATGGGGGACGAAAGAATCGCGCTCTATGCCGATGATATCCTTCTCTATCTGGGCGACACGGAACATTCCCTGGTAAGAGCCATGAGTATAGTGGAGGAATTCGGTAGCTTCACGGGATTGGAAATAAATTGGGGAAAATCAGAGCTATTACCGGTAGATCCAATTAGAGAAGCTGGGATAGTGGGAATACCACAAGTGAAGGTAGTGGATACATTGAAATATCTAGGAATACGAGTAACGAAAGACCCCAAACAATACATAGATAAAAACCTAACCCCACTACTGGTTAAATTTAAACAAAAAATTGGTATCTGGAAAAGGCTCCCGTTATCAGTGGCTGGCAGATGTAGCTTAATTAAGATGATCTGGCAGCCACAGCTGCTGTATATAATGCATAATAGCCCGGTCTGGATTGGTAGAAAATGGTTCAACAAAATCGAAACCCTTTTTAGGGAACTAATATGGAAAGGGGGACAACCCAGGATTCGATTGCGTACACTGCAGCTTCCAGTAGTGGAAGGGGGATTGGCTGTCCCCCATCCTGAGGCTTTTTATCTATCAGCACAATTGCAACAACTAATGGGATGTAATACCCAGGGAGGGGAGACCTCTAGTGGGAGAGTAATGCTGAGTGGGGCCCCACATGACTCGGTCATTGAATTACTCGAAGCAAACTCCTTTAGATATAGGATACCAACAGTTAAAATGATAATAAAAATTTGGGAAAAAGTTAAGAGGCTAATGGGCTACACTGGATTTAATGAGTATACTCCCCTGTGGAACAATGTTAAGTTACAAGAAATACTACGGTTAGGAAAGGTGGGGGAATGGGAAAAATGCGGTATAAAAAGGTTGATACATCTGTATGAGGGCGATACCTATAAAAAATTTCAGGATCTGAGATTAGAATTTAATGTCCCGCAACACTCATTCTTTACCTATTTACAAGTAGGCCACGCTCTTGAAGCCCAGTTTAGGACACAAAAATTAGTGTGGTCCAAAATGTTCCTGTTTCAAAAATTAGCTAAAGGGGGACCAACTAAGGGCCTCATATCTGAAATATACACGCAGATAATCAAAAAGATCAATACAGGGGCACATCTGCTCAAAGTAAGAGAAAGATGGGAGGAAGATATAGGGGAAATATCACAAGAACAGTGGAAGAGAATATTAGAGATGGGATCAAAGGTGTCACTTTCACCCCCCCAGAAAATCTCCCACCTGATGTTGATAAATAGAGCTTACTATACGCCAAAGACACTTTTTAAATTCGGCAAAAGACCAGATGATAAATGCCCTAGATGCCCGGGGCAGGGAGACCTAGTACACATGGTGTGGCGCTGTCCAAAGCTGGTCCGGTACTGGAAGGGTGTGCTGGACACCTTGAGAGATATATTTACAATCTCACTAGAAATGGAGGCCACACTGTGTGTACTGGGTTATAGGCAGGAACGGAAGGAGAAAAGAAATACCACAGTCGTAATATTAAGATGTTTATTCCAAGCTAGAAAACTAATAGCCATGAGGTGGCAGGCAACTTCACCACCGGCAGTAAGGGACTGGATTGAGGCAGTCAATGAGTCCCTCTGTAAAGAAAGAGCAGTCTATATAAAAAGGGGAAAACTTAGAGACTTTGAGGACATGTGGGGAGGCCATGGCTGTTGAGGAGAAAAAAGGGTGTGTATCACCTGGGAGAGAGGAATGTCGGTGGAAAGGGTCAACGGGAGAGGGACAAGTAGTAAAAGCGATAATATCAACTAGAATGAGAAAAGAGTGGGTGTTCCCCCCTTAACTAAGAGATTACCCACCTCCTGATAAGTTAAGATTTATGATAGGACAATGTATATCAATGTTTAAATTATGTGTTTATAGTTATAACGAACAGTCTCCTCTGGTTTTTTTTAAATGAACAACTGAACATTTTGTATGATATGAAAAGAAATAAAGAATGAATATTTAAAAAAAAAATGTTCAAAACTGGTCTCTGTATCAGCTTAGCTGTGCGGTGCGCTGTCTATTGTTACTGGGGTGTAGTTCCTACCCCAGGGCGATGGGTGGCAGCAGTGGAGTCGAAGTTTGGGTGCTCTTCCCCAGCAGCCTATCAGGAGGGTTGAGCCTCGTTGTGCATGCTGGAGGAGGGTATTTATGGGGCAGACACCATTAGTCTGGGTTCTTCGGAGTGCAGCACCCATCTTTAGGGTGACTGCCCATTACGGTGCCCTGGGGTAATGGCCTTCCAGGCTATGGTGCACGTGCAAAGTGGTGTTTCTGGTTCCAGGACCATGTTGGTCTGGAACATTTGAGCTGTGGCAGGGAGCCCAGTAGTCGACTGGGTTCCCAATCTTGAAGATCCCAAACGAGATAGCTGTTCGGTGGGGAGTCCATTTGAGGAGAGCCAATGAGAGGCTGGCGATACAATAGGGTCTCGACAAACCACCGAGGATCAAGGTAACCGGACACTGAGAGGCTGGTCACCTGTCCGTCAGTACCTGAAAACTATCTGAAGGAGATCCAGACGCAGTTCTACCAAGGAGGGTCATCTCCATAATCACAAACACAGGGAGGGCCTGTAGCAGAGGCTTTTCCCTGAGTCCTTTTCAGGAGAGTCTGTGGCAGAGACTTTTCCTTTTAAGTTCGAGCGATACCCTGTCTGTCAGATCAGTAAGAGTGGGCCTGTCCAGGTACGCTATACCCAATCTGGCTAGAGTGGCGAAGAATACAAAGCATTGTTGGGAGCAGGACTGTTTCCCTATTGTTGTGTCTGAGTCTGCTACTACTCCTTTTACTTCACCTCTACTCTTCATCACAAGTTTTAATGTTTTTACCCGGCTGGGTAATAAAGAGCACAGAAAAAGACACCTGTCGTGGAACATT